>JAOSBN010021226.1:0-48111 GCA_027563595.1 Erythroxylum suave | reverse complement strand
CCTTTAGTAAATTATTAAAATGTAAATTATTCAAATAAGGAAGATGATACATTGGAAATGGTCGGGATAGCTCAGCTGGTAGAGCAGAGGACTAAAAATCCTCATGTCACCAGTTCAAATCTGGTTCCTGACACATGATTAACACAGCTCGCTAGGCACCTTCGGTGGCAAAAATAGCACATTGGTGCACCTTCAGTGGGCAAAACTGCATGTGGGCACGATCGTTAGGCATTTTCGGTGGGAAAAACAGCCAGTTGGGCCTTTCGGTTGGAGAAATAGCACGTTGTCTCATCTTGGGTGAACAAAACAGCCCGCTGGGCACTTTTAGCTAGAACAATAGCATGTTGGTTCACCTTGCGTGGGCAAAACAGCCCGTTGGCATGGCCACTAGGCACCTTCAGTGGGAAAAACAATACGTTGGGCACCTTTGGTGGGAAAAACAACTTGTTGGTGCACCTTCGATGGGTAAAACAGCCCGTTAGTATGATTGCTAGGCCCTTTAGATGGGAAAAAGAGCTCGTTGGTGCACCTTCGAGGGTAAAACAGCTCATCGACATGGCCAGTTGGCACATTTAGTGTGACAAACAGCCCGTTGGGCACCTTCGGTGGGGAAGACAACACCTTGGTGCACATTCGGTGGGCAAAATAGTTCGTCAACACGACTGTAGGGCACGTTCGGTGGGAAAAACATCATGTTGGCGCCCTTCGGTGGGAAAAACAGCCCATTGGCATAGTCGCTAGGCACCTTCGGTGTGAAAAACAGCCGGTTTGGCTCCTTTAATGAGAAAAATAGCACGTTGGTGTACCTTTAGTGGGCAAAACAACCTGTCGACACAGCTGTTGGACACATTCGGTGGGAGCCTTGGTGCACCGTGGGTGGGAAAAACAACACCTTGGTGCACCTTCAATTGGCAAAACAGCCCGTTGGTAGGGCCATTGGGCACCCTTGGTGCGAAAAATAGCCTATTGGGGAATTTTGGTGTGAAAAACAGCATGTTGGTGCACCTTCGGTGGGCAAAACAGTTCGTCAGCAAGGCCACTATGCACCTTTGGTAAGAAAAATAGGAAATTGGTGCACCTTTGGTGGGCAAAACAGCCCGTCGACAGGGCCGCTAGGCACTTTTGGTGGTAAAAATAGCACCTTGGTGCACCTTTGGTGGGAAAAATAGCCCGTTGGCACGATTGTTAGACACCTTCGGTAGGAAAAACAACTACTTTCGGTGAGAAAAATAGCACCTTCGGTGGGCAAAATAGCCTGTCGCCACGGTCGTTAGACACCTTCGGTGGCAAAAGCAGCTCATTAGGCACCTTTGGTTGAAAAAAGAACCCATTGGCACGGCCGCTATGCATCTTCGGTGGGAAAAATAATCTATTGGGCACTTTCGATGGGAAAGACAGCCTGTTGACATGGCCGCTATGGACCTTCGGTGGGAAAAACAGTACCTTGGTGCTACTTTGGAGGGAAAAGCAACACCTTTGAGAAAAACAACACGTTGGTGCACCTTCGGTGGGAAAAACAACCCATCGGCACGGTCGCTAGGAACCTTAAGTGAGAGAAACAACACCCTGGTGAACCTTCGGTGGGTAAAGAAGCTCGTCAGTTTTGTTGGGAAAAAAAGCCCATTGAGCAACTTCGGTGAGAAAAATAACAAGTTAGTGCACCTTATGTGGGCAAAACCGGCCATCGTCACGGCTGCTAAGAACCTTTGATTAGAAAAACAACACTTTCATGCGCCTTCGGTAGGAGAAACAACCCAATGGTGCACCTTCAATCGGCTAAACATCCCGTCGGCATGGCCGTTAGGCAATTTCGATGGGAGAAAAAGCTTGTTGGTTCGCCTTCGGCGGGCAAAACAGCCCTTCGACACGACCGCTACGAGCTTTTGATAGGAGAAAAAGCTTGTTGGTGAGCCTTCGATGGGAAAAATAGCACATCAGCATGATCTCTTGGCACTTTAAGTGGGAAAAACAACTCGTTGGGCACCTTCGTTCGAAAAAATTGCACCTTGCTGCACCTTCGATGGGCAAAACAGCCTGTCAGAACGGCTGCTAGGCAACTTTGGTATGAAAAATAACACGTTTGGCACCTTCTGTGGGAAATAAAACACATTGATGCACCTTCAGTAGGAAAAACAACTCATTGGTGCACCTTCAGAGGGAAAAACATCACGTCGTCACGATTGTCAGACACTTTTGTGGGAAAAACAATACGTTGGTGCACCTTTGGTAGCCAAAACAGTCTGCAAGCACGGCCATTAGACACCTTCTGTTGGAAAAAACAGCACCTTGGTGTACCTTTGGGGGGGAAAACAACTCGTTGGTATAGTCACTAGACACCTTTGATGGGAAAAACAACTCATTGGGCACCTTCGGTGGGAGAAACAACATGTTCATGCAGCTTCAGTGGGCAAAACAGCTCGTTGGGCACCTTCAATGGAAAAAACAGCACCTTGGTGTGCCTTTGGTTGGAAAAACAGCCCGTTGGCACAGTCACTAGGTGGCTTCGGTGGGAAAAAACATCTGTTGGTCACCTTCAGTGGGAAAAACAGCAAGTTGGTGCACCTTTGGTCAGAAAAACAACACATTGGTGTACCTTCAGTGGGAAAAATAACACATTGGCACGGTCCCTAGGCACCTTTGGTAGGAAAAACAGCTCGCTGGGCAACTTTGGTGGGAAAAACAGCACGTTGGTGCACCTTCGATGGGCAAAACTACCCATGGTCATGATCGCTAGGCACTTTCGTGGGGAAAAACAGCTCGTTGGGCCCTTTCGGTTTAAAAAATAGCACGTTGGATCACCTTGGGTGGGCAAAACAGCTCGTTGGCATGGCCGCTAGGTACTTTCGGTGGCAAAAAGCCTGTTGGGCCACTTCGGTGGGTAAAACAGCACCTTGGTGCACCTTTGCTGCAAAAAATAGCCCATTGGCGCGGTTGCTAGGCACCTTCAATGGGAAAAACAGCTAGTTTGGCATGTTCACTGAGAAAAAACGGCACCTTGGTGCACCTTTGGTAGGCTAAAGAGCTTGTCGCCACATCTATTAGATAACTTTGGTGGCAAACGCAGCTCGTTACGTACCTTCAGCTGGCAAAACAACTCGTTGGCATGACGACTAGGCATCTTCAGTGGAAAAAATAACCTATAGGGCACTTTCGATGGGAAAAACAGCATATCGGCATGACCGTTGTAGACCTTCGGGGAAAAACAACACCTTGGTGCTCCTTTGGAGGGAAAAGCAACACCTTTGGTGCAAAAAATAGCCCGTTGGGCACCTTCAGTGGCAAAAACAACACGTTGGTGCACGTTTGGTGGGCAAAACAGCCTGTTGGCATGGTCGCTAGGCACCGTAAGTAGGAAAAACAACACCTTGGTGCACCTTCGGTGGGTAAAGAAGCCCGTCAATTTTGTTGGGAAAAACAACCCGTTGGCCAACTTCTATGGGAAAAACAACAAGTTAGTGCACCTTATGTGGGCAAAACAACCCATCGGCACAGCTACTAGGAACCTTTGATCGGAAAAACAACACCTTCGTGCACCTTCAATGGGACAATCAGCCCAATGGTGCACCTTCGATGGGCAAAACATCCTGTCGGCATAGTCGCTGGGAACTTTCGATAGGAGAAAAAGCTTTTTGGAGTGCATTTAGTGGGCAAAGCAGCCCTTCGGCACGACCGTTAAGCACATTAAGTGGAAAAAACAGCTCACTGGGCACCTTCGTTCGTAAAAATAGCACCTTGGTGCACCTTCGGTTGGAAAAACAACCCATCAGCCCGTCTGCTAGGAAACTTTGGTTGGAAAAATAGCACGTTGGGCACCTTCTGTTGGAAAAACATGTTGGTGCACTTTTGGTGGGAAAAACAACTCGTTGGTGCACCTTCAGAGGGAAAACACAACCCGTCAGCATAGCTACCAGGCACCTTTTGTAAGAAGAACAACCTGTTGGGCACCTTCGGTAGGAAGAACAGTACGTTGGTGCACCTTTGGTGGCCAAAACAGTCTATCTGCACAGCCGTTAGGCACCTATCGTTGGAAAAACAGCACCTTGGTGCACCTTTGGTGGGAAAAACAGCCAGTTGGCATGGTGCTAGGCACCTTTGGTGGGAAAAACAGCTTGTTGGGCACCTTCGGTGGGAAAAACAGCACGTTCATGCACCTTCGATGGGCAAAACAGCCCGTTGGGCCCCTTCAATGGAAAAAACAGCACTTTGTTATGCCTTTGGTTGGCAAAATAGCCCGTTGGCACGGTCACCAGGTGCCTTCGGTGGGAAAAAAATCTGCTGGTCACCCTCAGTGGGAAAAATAACAAGTTGGTGCACCATTGGTAGGAAAAACAACACATTGGTGTACCTTTGGTGGGAAAAATAGCACATTGGCACGGTCCCTAGGCACCTTTGGTAGGAAAAACAACTCGCTGGGCACCTTTGGTGGGAAAAACAGGACGTTGGTGCACCTTCGGTGGTCAAAACTACCCGTGGGCGCGATCGCTAGGCACTTTCGATGGGAAAACAGCTCATTGGGCACTTTCGGTTCAAAAAATTGTACGTTGGATCACCTTGGGTGGACAAAACAGCTCGTTGGCATGGCCGCTAGGCACTTTCGGTGGCAAAAAAGCCTGTTGGGCCACTTCGGTGGGAAAAACAGCACCTTGGTGCACCTTTGGTGGGAAAAATAGGCCATTGGTGCAGTTGCTAGGCACCTTTGGTGGGAAAAACAGCTAGTTTGGCATGTTTGGTGAGAAAAACAATTTCTTAGTGCACCTTTTGTGCGCAAAATAGCTTGTCACCACGAACGTTAGACAACTTCGGTGGGAAAATAACATATTGGGCACTTTCGATGGGAAAAACAGCTCCTTGGTGCTCCGGTGGGAAAAGTAACACCTTTGGTGAAAAAAATAGCTGGTGGGAAAAACAGTTCTTTGGTGCTCGTTCGGAGGGAAAAGTAACACCTTTGGTGGAAAAAATAGCCCATTGGGCACCTTTAGTGGGAAAAACAACATTTTGGTGCACGTTTGGTGGGCAAAACAGTCTGTCGACACAGTTGGTAGGCACCTTGAGTGGGAAAAACAACACCTTGATGTACCTTCGGTGGGTAAAGAAGCTCGTCAATTTTGTTGAGAAAAACGGCCCGTTGGCCAACTTCGGTGGGAAAAACCACAAGTTAGTGCTCCTTATGTGGGCAAGATAGCCTATCGACACGGCTGCTAGGAACCTTTGATCGGAAAAACAACACCTTCGTGTACCTTCGATGGGACAATCAGCCCTATGGTGCACCTTCAATGGGCAAAACATCCCATCGGCACAACCGCTGGGAACTTTTGATGGGAGAAAAAACATTTTGGTGCCTTTAGTGGGCAAGACAGCCCTTCGGCACGACTGTTAGGCACATTAAGTGGGAAAAATAGCTCGTTGGGCACCTTCGTTCGAAAAAATAGCACCTTGGTGCACCTTCGGTTGGCAAAACAACCCATCAACACGTCCGCTAGGAAACTTTGGTGGGAAAAATAGCACGTTGGGCACCTTCTATAGGAAAAACATGTTGGTGCACCTTCGCTGAGAAAAACAACTAGTTGTTGCACCTTTAAAAGGAAAAACAACCCGTCGGCACAACTACCAGGCATCTTTTGTGGTAAAAACAGCCTGTTGGACACCTTCGGTGGGAAAAACTGTACGTTGGTGCATCTTTGGTAGCCAAAACAGTCCGTCTACACGGCCATTAGGCACCTACGGTTGGAAAAACAACACCTTGGTGCACCTTCGGTGGGAAAAACAGCCCGTTGGCATGGTCGCTAGGCACCTTTGGTGGGAAAAACAGCTTGTTGGGCATCTTTGGTGAGAAAAACAGCACGTTCATGCACCTTCGGTGGGCAAAACAGCCCGTCGGGCACCTTCAATGGAAAAAACAACACCTTAGTGTGCCTCTAGTTGGTAAAACAGCCTGTTGGCACAGTCGCTAGATGCCTTCGGTGGGAAAAAAATCCATTGGGCACCTTCGGTGGGAAAAACAACAAGTTGGTGCACCTTTGGTAAGAAAAACAACACGTTGGTGTAACTTCAGTGGGAAAAAACAATACATTGGCACGGTCCCCAGGCACCTTCAGTCAGAAATACAGCTCCCTAGACACCTTCGGTGGGAAAAACAGCAAGATGATGTACCTTCGGTGGGCAAAACTGCCTGTGGGCACGATTGCTAAACACTTTCGGCGAGAAAAACAGCCTGTTGGGCACTTTTGGCTGCAAAAATAGCACGTTGGTTCATCTTGGGTAGGCAAAACAGCCCTTCGGCATGGCTGCTAGGCACCTTTAGTGGGAAAAACAGCCCATTGGGCACCTTCGATGGGAAAAATAACTTGTTGGTGCACCTTCGGTGGGTAAAACAACCCGCCAGGACGGCCGTTAGGGCCCTTAGATGGGAAAAATAGCACGTTGGTGCACCTTTGGGTGCAAAACAGCTCGTCGATATGGCCGTTTGGCACATTCGGTGTGACAAACAGCCCTTTAGACACCTTCAGTGGGAAAAACAACATCTTGGTGCATCTTCGATGGGCAAAATAGCCCATCGACATAGCTGTAAGGCACCTTCGATGGGAAAAACTCATATTGGTGAACCTTCGGTGGGAAAATCAACCCGTTGGCACTTTTGCTAGCTAGCTTTAGTGGGAAAAAAGACCTGTTTGGCTCCTTCGATGAGAAAAATAGCACATTGGTGCATAGTAAGCAAGATAGCCTGTCTACACGGCTGTTTGACAACTTTGGTGGGAAAAACAACGCTTTGGTGCACCTTCGATGGGAAAAACAACACCTTGGTCTGCCTTCAATTAGCAAAATATCCCGTTGGTAGGGCTGTTAGGCACCTTCGGTGTAAAAAATAGCCTATTAGGCAATTTTGGTGTGAAAAATAACATGTTGGTGCACCTTTGGTGGGTGAAACAGCCTGTTGGCAAGGCCGCTAGGCACCTTTGATGGGAAAAACAGGACATTGGTGCACCTTTGGTGGGCAAAACAGCCCGTTGGAAGGGCCAGTAGGCACTTTTGATGGCAAAAACAGCCCGTTGGGGCCCTTCAGTGGGAAAAACAACACCTTGGTGCACCTTTGGTAGGAAAAATAGCCCATTGGCACAATTTCTAGGCACCTTCAGTGGGAAAAACAGCCGGTTTGGCATCTTTGGTGAGAGAAACAGCACCTTGGTGCACCTTCGATGGGTAAAACAGCCTGTCGGCACGGCCATTAGACACGTTTGGTGGCAAAAGCAGCTCGTTAGGCACCTTCGATTGGCAAAACAACCCGTTGTCATGGCCACTAGGCATCTTCAGTGGGAAAAATAACCTATTAGGCACTTTCAATGGGAAGAACAGCCTGTCAACATAGCCGCTATGGACCTTCAGTGGGAAAAACAGCACCTTGGTGCTCTTTTGGAGGGAAAAGCAACACCTTTGGTGCAAAAAATAGCCCGTTATGCACCTTCAATAGGAAAAACGACATGGTGGTGCAGCTTCAGTGAGGAAAACAGCCTGTCGGCGTGGTAGTTAGGCATTTTAAGTGGGAAAAACAACATCTTGGTGCACCTTCGGTGGGTAAAGAAGCTCGCCAATTTTGTTGGGAAAAACAGCCCATTGGGCATCTTCGGTGGGAAAAACAAGTTAGTGGACCTTATGTGAGCAAAAAAGCCCATCGGCCCGACTGATAGGATCCCTTGATCAGAAAAACAACACCTTCGTCCACGTTCAATGGGAAAAACAACCCATTGATGCACCTTCGATGGGCAAAACATCCCGTTGGCATAGCCGCTAGGCACTTTCGATGGGAGAAAAAGCTTGTTAGTGTGCCTTCAGTGGGCAAAACAGCCCGTCGGCACAACCGTTGAGCACATTAAGTGGGAAAAATAGCTCATTGGGCAACTTCGTTTGAAAAAACAATACCTTAATGCACCTTCAATTGGAAAAACAACCCGTCAGCATGACCACTAGGCAACTTTGGTGGGAAAAATAGCATGTTGGGCACTTTCTATAGGAAAAAGAACACATTGGTGCACCTTCAGTGGGAAAAACAACCTGTCGACACAGCTGCCAGGCACCTTTTGTGGGAAAAATAGCCTATTTGGCACCTTCAGTGGGAAAAACAGTACGTTGGTACACCTTTGGTGGCCAAAATAGTCCGTCCGCACGGCCATTAGGCACCTTCGATTGGAAAGACAGCCCGTTAGCATGGTCTTTAGGCACCTTTGGTGGGAAAAACAACTCGTTGGGCACCTTTGGTGGGAAAAACAGCATGTTGATGCACCTTCGGTGGGCAAAATAGCCCGTTGGGCACCTTCAATGGAAAAATAGCACCTTGGTGCGCCTTCGGTTGGTAAAACAACCCGTTGGCACGATCGCTAGCCATCTTCGGTGGGAAAAAACATCCATTGGGCACCTTCGGTGGGAAAAACAACGGGTTGGTGCACCTTCAGTGGGAACAATAGCACATTGGCATGGTCCCTAGGCACCTTCGGTGGGAAATACAGCTCGTTAGGCACCTTTAGTGGGAAAAACAGCACATTGGTGCACCTTTGGCGGGTAAAATTGCCCGTGGGCACGATCGCTAGGCACTTTCGATAGGGAAAACAGCCTGTTGGGCACTTTAGGTTGGAAAAATAGCACATTGGTTCATCTTGGGTAGGCAAAACAACCCGTTGGCACGATCGCTAAGCACCTTCGGTGGGAAAAATAGCCCGTTGGGCACCGTCGATGGGAAAAAAAACTTGTTGGTTCACCTTCGGTAGGTAAAACAGCCTGTCAACACGGCCACTAGGCTCCTTAGATGGGAAAAATAGCATGTTGGTGCACCTTCGGGGGCAAAACAACTCGTTGACATGGTTGTTTGGCACATTCGATGTGACAAACAACCTGTTAGGCACCTTCGGTAGGAAAAGTAGCACCTTGGTGCATCTTCAGTGGGCAAAATACCCCAACGACACGGCCACAAGGCACCTTCGATGGGAAAAACATCATATTGGTGCACCTTTGGTGAGAAAAACAACCCGTTGGCATGGTCACCTGGCACCGAACTTCGGTGGGAAAAACAACCTGCTTGGCTCCTTCGATGAGAAAAACAACACATTGGTGCCTGGTCGGCAAAACAGGCTGTCGACACGGCTGTTAGACACCTTCGGTGGGAAAAACAATGCTTTGGTGCACCTTTGGTGGGAAAAACAGTACCTTGCTGTGCCTCCGATTGGCAAAATAGCCCGTTGGTAGGGTCGTTAAGCACCTTCGGTAGGAAAAATAGCCTATTAGGCAATTTATGTGTGAAAAATAGCATGTTGATGCAACATTGGTGGGCGAAACAGCCTGTCAGGAAGGTTGCTAGGCACCTTTGGTGGGAAAAACAGGACATTGGTCCACGTTTAGTGGGCAAAACAGCCTGTCGGCAGGGCCACTAGGCACTTTTGGTGGCAAAAACAGCCCGTTGGGCACCTTTAGTGGGAAAAACAACACCTTGGTGGGAAAAATAGCCCATTGGCACAACTTCTAGGCACCTTCGGTGGGAAAAACAGCCAGTTTGGTATCTTCGGTGAGAAAAACGACACCTTAGTGCACCATCGGTGGGCAAAACAGCCTGTCGGCACGACCTTTAGACACCTTCGGTGGCAAAAACAGCTTGTCAGGCACCTTGTATTGGCAAAACCACCCATTGGCACGGCTGCTAGGCATCTTCGGTGGGAAAAATAACCTATTGGGCACTTCCAATGGGAAAAACAGCCTATCGGCAAGGCCGTTATGGACCTTCGGTAGGAAAAACAGCACCTTGGTGCTGCTTTGTAAGGTAAAGCAACACCTTTGGTGCAAAAATAGCCCGTTGGGCACCTTCAGTGGGAAAAACAGCACCTTGGTGCACCTTCGGTCGGTAAAATAGCTCCGTCGACACGACCGCAAGACACCTTTGATGGGAAAAACAACCGGTTTGGCTCCTTCAGTGAGAAAAACAACAGGTTGGTCCACCTTTTGTGGGCAAAATAGCCTATCGACACGACTGTTAGGCACCTTTAGTGGGAAAAAACCACTTTGGTGCACCTTCAGTGGGAAAAACAATACCTTGGTGCACCTTCGATTGGCAAAATAGCCGGTGGGAAAAATAGCCTATTAGGCAATTTCGGTATGAAAAACAATATGTTGGTGCACCTTCGGTGGGTGAAATAGCCCGTCAGCAAGGCAGCTAGCACCTTTCGTGGGAAAAACAGGACATTGGTGCACCTTTGGTGGGTAAAACAACCCATCGATAGGGCCTCTAGGCACCTTTCGTGGTAAAAACAGCCCACTGGGCCCCTTCAGTGGAAAAAACAACACCTTGGTGCACCTTTAGTGGGAAAAATAGCCTGTTGGTGCGATTGCTAGGCACCTTCAGTCAAAGAAACAGCACCTTGGAGCACCTTTCATGGGCAAAACAGCTTGTCGCAAAAGGAGCTTGTTAGGCATCTTCAGTTGGAAAAAAAACCCGTTGGCATGGCTGCTAGGCATCTTCGGTGGGAAAAATAACCTATTGAGCACTTTCGGTGGAAAAACTAGCCTGTCAGCGCGACCGTTATGGACCTTTGGTGGGAAAAACAACACCTTAATGCTCCTTTAGAAGGTAAAGCAACACCTTTGGCACAAAAATTAGCCCGTTGGGCACCTTTAGTGGGAAAATCAACACCTTTGTGCACCTTCAGTGGGAAAAATAGCCCGTCGACACTGCCGCAAGGCACCTTCGATGGGAAAAACATCGTATTGGTGCATCTTCGGTGGGAAAAGCAGCCCATCGGCACGATCGCTAGGCACTTTCGATGGGAAAAGCAATCAGTTTGGCTCCTTCGATGATAAAAACTGCACATTAGTGCACCTTTGGTAGGCAAAATAGCCTATCAACATGGTTGTTAAACACCTTCAATGGTAGAAACAACGCTTTGGTGCACCTTCGGTGGGAAAAACAACACCTTGGTGCACCTTCAATTGGCAAAATAGCCTGTTCGCAGGCCCGTTAGGTACCTTCGGTAGGAAAAATAGCCTATTAGGCAATTTCGGTGTGAAAAGCAACATGTTGGTGTACTTTTGGAAGGCGAAACAGCCCGTCGGCAAGGCCGCTAAGCACCTTTGGTGGGAAAATCAGGGCATTGGTGCACCTTTGATGGGCTTAATAGCCCATCAGCAGGGCCGCTAGGCACTTTCAGTGACAAAAACAACCCGTTGGGTCCCTTCAGTGGGAAAACAATACCTTGGCGTACCTTCGGTGGGAAAAATAGCCCGTTGGTGCGATTGCTAGGCACCTTCAGTAGGAAAAACAGTCAGTTTGGCACCTTGGGTGAGAAAAACAACACCTTGGTGCACCTTCAGTGGGCAAAACAACTTGTCGACACAGCCTTTAGACACTTTCAGTGGCAAAAGAAGCTCGTTAGGCACCTTCAGTTGGCAAAACAACCCATTGGAACGGCCATTAGACATCTTCGATGGGAAAAATAACCTATTGGGAACTTTTGGTGGGAAAAATAGCCTATCGACATGGCTGCTATGGACCTTCAATGGCAAAAACAGCACCTTGGTGCTCTTTCGGAGGGAAAAGCAACACCTTCGGTGGGAAAAACAGCATGTTGGTGCATCGTCGCCGGGTAAAACAGCCCACCGACACGGTCACTAGGCACCTTTGGTGGGAAAAATAGCACCTTGGTTCACCTTTGGAGGGAAAACCAGCACCTTCAGTGGGAAAAACAACATCTTTGTTAGGGATCTTTAGTGGGAAAAACAACAAGTTGGTGCTCCTTCAGTGGGCCAAACAGCCTGTCGACACGGTCGCTAGGCACCTTCTGTGGGAAAAACAGCATCTTGGTGCACCTTCAGTTGGTAAAGAAAGCCGTCAATTTTGTTGGGAAAAACAACAAGTTAGCGCACCTTCTGTGGGCAAAGTAGCCCATTGGCACGGCCGCTAGGCAACTTCGATGGGGGAAACAGCACCTTGGTGCACCTTCAGTGGGTAAAATAGCCCATCAATTGGGCCTCTAGATACATTTGGTTGGAAAAATAGTCTGCTAAGCTCCTTCGTTGGGAAAAATAGCACCTTGGTGCACCTTTGGTGGGCAAAACAGCCTATTGACCCAGTCGCTAGGCACCTTTGGGGAGAAAATTAACACCTTGGTTCACCTTCAGTGGGCATAATAACCCATTGGCACAGTTGCCAGGCACCATCGGTGGGAGGAAGAGCCCGTTGGGCACCTTCAGTTGGAAAAACAGCACATTTATGCCCCTTGTGTTGGAAAAAGAGCCAGTTGGCAAGGCCGCTAGGTACTTTCATTGGGAAAAACAGTACATTGGTGCACCGTTGCTGGGCAAAACAGCCCGCTGGCACAGTCGCTACGCACCTTTGGTGGGAAAAATAGCACCTTGGTGCACCTTTGGAGGGAAAAGCAACACCTTTAGTGGGAAAAACAACACCTTCGTTTGGGACCTTCAGTAGGAAAAAGAACACGTTGGTGCACCTTTGGTGGGCAAAACAAACCGTCGACACAGTCGCTAGGCTCCTTCGGTGGGAAAACCAGCACGTTGGTGCACCGTCGTTGGGCAAAATATCCAGCCGGCATGGTCGCTAGTTACCTTCGGTGGGAAAAATAGAACCTTGGGGCACCTTCAGTGGGAAAAGCAGCCCATTGGCACGACAATTATGCTCCTTTCATGGGAAAATAGACCCTTGGTGCACCTTCAGTAGGCAAAATAGCCCGCTGACATGGCCACTAGGCACCTTTGCTGAGAAAAATAGCCCTTTGGGCACCTTCAATGGGAAAAATACCTCATTGGCGTACCTTCGGAGGGCTAAACAGCCCGTCGAGATGCCTGCTAGGCACCCTTGATGGGAAAAACAACACCTTGGTGCACATTCGGTGGGTAAAATAGCCTGTTGGGTACCTTTGGTGGTGAAAATAGCATGTTGTACACCTTCGGTTGGAAAAACAACCCGTCGGCAGGGCCGCTAGGTAACTTCGATAGGAAAAATAGCACAATAGTGCACCTTTGATGGGAGAAAATGCCCGTTGGGCACCTTTGGTGGGAAAAAAGTAGGTTGGTGCAACTTAGATGTGAAAAACAACCCATTGACAAGGTCCCTAGGCATCTTCAATGGGAAAAACAACTCGTTGGGCATCCTTGGTGGGAGAAAAACACGTTGGTTCACCTTCAATAGGCAAAACAGCCCTTGGGCATGATCGCTAGGCACCTTTGGTGGGAAAAATAGCCTGTTAGGGACCTTCAGTGGGAAAAACAACACCTTAGTGCACCTTCAGTGGGCAAAGTAACACGGTTGGGCACCAAAACAGCCCGTCGGCACAGCCTGTAGGCATTTTTGGTGGCAAAAACAGCCTGTCGGGTCCCTTCTACTGGAAAACAACAAGTTGGTGCAGCTTCGATGGGCAAAACAGCCCGACGACATGGTTGCTAGGCACATTCGGTGGGAAAAACAGTCCGTTGGGCAGCTTTGGGGGGAAAAACAGCATCTTGATGCACCTTCGATGGGAAACCAAGCCATCAACATGACCCCTAGGCACCTTTGGCGGGAAAAATAGCACCTTGGTGCACCTTTGGTGGGAAAAACAGCTCGTGGTGCACCTACAATTGAAAAAACAACCAGTCAGTAAGGTCGTTAGGCACCTTTGGTGGGAAAAATAGCACAATGGTGCACCTTAGGTGGGCAAACCAGTCCCTCGACACGAACACTTGGCACCTTTTGGTGGGAAAAACAACCCCTTGGGCACCTTCAGGGGAAAAAAACAGCCGGTTGGGCCCGTTCGTTGGGAAAAATAGCACATTGGTGCACATTTGGATGGCAAAACGGCCACTAGGCACCTTCGGAGGGAAAAATCACCCGTCGGCAGAGCCGCTATACACCTTCGGTGGGAAGAACAGCCCATTGGGCAACTTCGATGGGAGAAACAACACATTGGTGAACCTTTGGTGGACAAAATAGCCAATCAACATAGATGTTAGACACCTTTGGTGAGAAAAACAACATATTGTTGCACCTTTGGTTCGCAAAATAGCCCTTTGGCATGGTCGTTAAACAATTTCAGGGGGAAAAAGAGCCTGTTGCGCACCTTTGGTGGGAAAAACAGCACATTGGTGCATCTTTGGTTAGGAAAACAGCCCTTCGGCAAAGCAGCTGGGCATTTTCGATGGAAAAAAGAGCCCATTGGGTCCCTTCGATAGAAAAAACAACATGTTGGTGCAGTCGTTAGGCACCTTCGATAGGAAAAATAGCATCTTAGTACACCTTCGGAGGGAAAAATAGCTCGTTGGCATAGCTCCTAGACACGTTCGCGAGAAAAACAGCCCGTTGGGCAACTTCGGTGGGAAAAACAGTAAGTTGGTGCACCTTTGGGGGGCAAAACAGCCAGTTGGAATGGCCACCATGCACCTTCGATGGGAAAAACCACACTTTGGAGCACATTCGGTGGGAAAAATAGCCTATTGGGCAACTTCAGTGGGAAAAACAACACGTTTGTGTATCTTTAGTGGGTAAAACAGCCCTTCAGTACGGCCGCTAAGCAACATCCAAGGGAAAAACAACACGTTGGTGCACCTTTAGTGACCAAAACAACCTATTAGCATGGCCGCTAGGTACATTTGGTGGGAAAAAGGGCCCGCTACGCACCTTGGATAGGAAAAATAGCACCTTGGAGCACCTTTAGTGGGAAAAACAACCTATTGCTATGGTCACTAGGCACCTTTGGGTGGAAAATCAACACCTTGGTGCACCTTCTGTGGGAAAAATAGCCAGTTGGAAAGATTGCTAGGCACCTTCGATGTGAAAACAGCCCGTTGGGCACCTTTGGTTGGAAAAACAACACGTTGGTGCACCTTCGGTGAGAAAAATGTGAAGTCGGCACGGTAGCTATCCACCTTCGATAGGAAAAATAGCACATTGGTGCACCTTCGATGACCATACCAGCCCGTCGACATAGCCGTTAGGCACCATCGGTTGGAAAAACAGCACATTAGTCCACCTTCAACGGGAAAAACAACATTCGGTGGGAAAAACAGCCCATCGACACAGTTGTTAGGCACCTATTATGGGAAAAACATCACCTTAGTGCACCTTCGATGGGAAAAATAGTCTGTTGGCACGGTCGCTAGGTACCTTTGGTAGGAAAAATAGCCCGCTAGACACCTTCAGTGGAAAAAATAGCATGTTGGTACACCTTCAGTAGGGAAAATATCACGTTGGTACACCTTTGACAGGAAAAACAACACCTTAGTGCACCTTTGGTGAGGAAAAAAGCCCATCGGCATGCCCGCTAGGCAACTTTCATGAAAAAGATAGCAACTTTCGTGAACCTTTGGATGGAAAAAAAGGCCATTACCACAAGAGATACGCACCTTCGGTGGGAAAAATAGCCTGTTGGGTAACTTCAGTGAGCAAAATAGCACAATGGTGCACCTTGAGTCGGAAAAACAACACCTTAGTGCACCTTCGATGGGCAAAACAGTTGGATGGCACTGTAGGAACTTTAGGGGAAAAATCAACACCTTGGTGTAACTTCAGTGGGATAAACAGCCCGTTTGCAAGGTCGCTAGACACTTTGGTGGGAACAACAGTTAGTTGGGCACCTTCGATGGGAAAAACAACACCTTGGTGCACCTTCAGTGGGCAAAATAGCTTGTCGGCAAGGCTGCTAGACACCTTGAGTGGGAAAAATAACACCTTCGTGCACCTTCAATGGGAAAAATAGGTAGACAACTGTTGGTGGGAAAAACAGCCCGTTGGGCAACTTCGGTGGGAAAAATATCACGTTGGTACACCTTTGGTGGGCAAAACAGCCGGTCAGCATGGCCGTTAGTCACCTTCGATGGGAAAATAGTAACTTGGTGCACCTTCGGTAGGCAAAACAGCTTGTTGGCATAGCCGCTAGGCACTTTTGTGTGTAAAACAACTAGTTGGGCACCTTCGGTGGGAAAAACAACATGTTGGTGCACCTTTGGTGGGCAAAACAGCCAATAGGCAAGGGGCTAGGCATCTTTGGTAGGAAAAACAACACGTTGGTGCACCTTTTGTGAGCAAATCAGCTCAGCAACACAGCCGCTAGGCTCTTTAGGTGGAAAAAATAGCTCGTTGGGCACCTTCGGTAGGAAAAATAGCACATTGGTGCACCTTTGGTTAATAAAACGGCCCGTCGGCATGATCGCTAGGAAACTTCAACGAGAAAAATAGCACGTTGGTACAACTTCAGTGGGCAAAACAACCCTTCGGCATAGCCGCTAGGTACATCCAGTGGGAAAAATAGCCCAATAGCCACCTTCATTGAAAAAAATAGCACATTGGTGTACCTTTGGTGTGCAAAAGAGCCTGTTGGGTCAGTCGCTAGGCACCTTTGGACAGAAAATCAACACCTTGCTACACCTTCGATGGGCAAAACAACCTAGTGGCAACGTCGCTAGGCACCTTCGATGGCAAAAATAGCCCGTTGGGAACCTTTGGTGGGAAAACAGTAAGTTGGTGCACCTTGGCAGGTAAAACAGCCCATTGACAAGCCTGCTCGGCATCTTCGGTGGGAAAAACAGCTCATTGATGCATTGTCGGTGGACAAAACAGGCCGTTGGCACAGCTGCTAGGTACATTATGTGGGAAAAACAGCCTGCTAGGCTCGTTCGTTGTGAAAAACAACACATTGGTGCACCTTTGGTGTGCAAAACAGCCTATTGGCACGGTTGCTTGGCACCTTTGGGGGGAAAATCAACACCTTGGTGCAACTTTGGTAGGATAAACAACCCATTGGCAAGGTCACTAGGCTCTTTTAGTGGGAACAACAGTTCATTGGGCACCTTTGGTGGGACAAACAGCACCTTCAGTGGGAAAAACAACCCATCGACACTGCTGCTGGACACCTTTGGTGGGAAAAATAACACCTTGGTGCACCTTCAGCTGGAGAAATAGGTAGGCAGCTATCGGTGGGAAAAACATCACGTTGGTGCACCTTTGGTGGGCAAAAAAGCCCGTCAGCACAGCCATTAGACACCTTCGGTGGTAAAAATAGTACCTTGGTGCACCTTCGGTCTGCAAAACAGCTTGTTGGCATGGCCGATAGGCACCTTCGGTGGGTAAAATAACCCATTGGGCACCTTTGGTAGGAAAAACAGCACGATGGTGCACGTTTGCAGGGCAAAACAGCCCGTCGACAAGGCTGCTAGGAACCTTCGGTGGCAAAAACAACACATTGGTGCACCTTTTAGAGGCAAAACAGCTCGTCAGTATAGTCGCTAGGCTTTTTGGGTGGAAAAAATAACTTGTTAGGCACCTTTGGTGGGAAAAACAGCACGTTGGGGGACCTTCAGTGGGAAAACAGCTCGTCAACACGGTTGCTAGGCATCTTTGGTGAGAAAAATAGCATGTTGGTGCAACTTTGGTGAGCGAAACAGCCCTTCGGCTTGTCCGCTAGGCATATTCCGCGGGAAGAACAGCACACTGGTCACCTTCGTTGGGAAAAATAGCACGTTGCTGTACCTTCAGTGTGACAAAGAACCTATTGGCATGATCGCTAGGCACCTTTAGGGGGAAAATCAACACCTTGGTGCAACTTTAGTGGGGAAAACAGCCTGTTGGCAAGGTCGCTAGGCACCTTGGGTGTTAAAAAAACCTCTTTGGGCACCTTCGGTCGGAAAAACAGTCTGTTGGTGCACTTTCAGTGGGAAAAATAGCCCCTTGGCACAGCTGCTAGGAACATTCGGTCGAAAAAACAGCCTATTGGGCACCTTCTTTGGGAGAAAAACACGTTGGCGCACCTTCGGTGTGCAAAACAGATTGTTTGTATGACCCCTAGGCACCTTTTGTGGGAAAATCAACTCCTTGGTGCACCTTTGGTGGGTAAAAAAACCCGTTGGCAATGTCGCTAGGCATCTTTGTTGTGTAAAACAGCCCGTCAGGCACCTTTGGTGGGAATAACAGCACGTTGGTGCACCTTCGATGGGCAAAATAGCCTATGAACATGGCCGTTATGCACCTTTGGTGGGATAAATAGCCTTTCGGCACAGTCGCTAGACACCTTTGGTGGGAAAAATAGCACCTTGGTGCAACTTTGGAGGCAAAAACAGTCCGTTAGCACGGCCACCAGGCACCTTCTGTGGGAAAAATAGCCCGTTGGGCACCTTTAGTGGGAAAAACAACATATTGGTGCAACTTTGGTGTTCAAAACAGCCCATTGGCATGGCCGCTTGGCACCTTCTTTGGGAAAAATAGCCTGTTAGGTAACTTCGGTGGGGAAAACAACATGTTTGTGCACCTTTGGCAGGAAAATTAACCCATCGGCTTGGCCGGTAGGCCACTTCTATGAGAAAAATAGCATGTTGGTGCACCTTCAGTGGGTAAAATAGCCCATTAGCACGGCCACTAGGTACGTTCGGTGGGGAGAAACAACACATTCGGCACTGTCGTTGGGAAAAACAGGATCTTGGTGCACCTTCGGTGGGAAAAATAGCCTATTGACATAGTCGCTTGGCACATTTGGAGGGAAAATCAACAACTTAATGCACCTTTCGTAGGCACAACAGCCCATTGGCAAGGTTGCTAGGCACCTTTGGTGGGAGAAACAGCCTGTTGGGCACCTTCGGTAAGAAAAATAGCACATTCGTGCACCTTGGGTGGGTAAAACAGCACGTTGGCAAGGCCACTAGGCACCTTCGGTGGGAAAAACAACATGTTGGTGCACCTTTGCTGGGTAAAACAGCTCGTGCATAGGACCACTAGGCACTTTCGGTGGGAAAAACAGCCCGTTAGGAACCTTTGGTAGAAAAAATAGCACTATGGTGAACTTTCGATATGCACAACAGCCCATCAGCATGGCCGTTTGATGCCTTCAGTGCGAAAAGCAACACATTGGTGCACCTTAGGTGCGAAAAACAACAAGTTGGTGCACCTTTGATGGGTAAAACAGACAATCAGCACAACTGCTAGGCATCTTCGATGGGAAAAACAACACCTTGGGGGAAAAATAGCCCGCTGGGTGCCTTCATTGGGAAAAACAACATGTTGGTGCACCTTCGGTGTGCAAAACAGCCTGTTTGCATGGTCCCTAGGAACTTTTGAGGGGTAAATCAACACATTGGTGCACCTTTGGTGGGAAAAACAGCCCGTTGGCAAGGTCACTAGGCACCTTTGGTGGGTAAAATAGCCCGTTGGGCACCTTCGGTGGGAAAAACAGCACATTGGTAGACCTTTGGTTGGCAAAATAGCTCGATGGTAGGCTCGCTAGGTAACTTTAATGGGAAAAATCCCCCGTTGGGCACCTTCGGTGGGAAAAACAACACATTGGTGCACGTTCGATGGGAAAAACAGCATGTCGATGCACCTTTGATGGAAAAAACAGTCAGTTGGTGCAGTCGCTAGGCACCTTCCATGGGAAAAACAACTCGTTGGGCACCTTCGGTGGGAAAAACAGCACGTCGGTGCACCCTCAATGGGCAAAATAGCCCGTGGGCACGATCTCTAGGCACCTTCGATGGGAAAAACAGCCCGATAAGCATATTCAGTGGGAAAAACAACATCTTGGTGCACCTTTGGTGAGTAAAATAACCCGTCGACACGGTCATTAGGTGCCTTCTGTTGGAAAAATAGCGCCTTTGGTGGGAAAAACAACCCATTGCAAGGTTGCTAGGCACCTTCAGTGGGAAAAATAGCCTGTTTGGTACCTTCGATTGGAAAAACAACACGTTGGTGCACCTTCGATGGGAAAATGACCTGTCGACACGGCCCTTAGACAACTTTAGTGGGAAAAACAGCACCCTGGTGCACCTTCAGTTGGCAAACAGCCCGTTGGCACGGCTGTTAGGCACCTTCACTGGGAAAAATAGCCCGTTGGGCACTTTTTGTGTGAAAAATAGCACATTAGTGAACCTTCAGTGTTCAAAACAGTCCATCGGCAAGGCCACCAAGCACCTTCAATGGGAAAATCAGTACGTTAGTGCACCTTTGGTTGGCAAAACAGCCTGTCGATAGGGCCACTAGGCACTTTCAATGGCAAAAACGGCCCATTGGGCCTCTTTGGTGCAAAAAATAGCACGTTTGTGTAACTTAGGTGTGCAAAACAGCGCATCAGGACAATCTTTACGTAGCTTTAGTGGAAAAAACAGCACCTTCGTGCACCTTTTGAGTGAAAAACAGCCCGTGGGTACGGCCGTTAGGCACCTTCAGTGGGAAAAATAGCCCATTGGGCACCTTCAGTGGGAAAAACAATACATTGGAGCACCTTTGATGTTCAAAACAGCCCATCGGCACAGTCGCTTGGCTCCTTCGTTGGTAAAAACAACTGGTTGGGCAACTTTGGTGGGAAAAGTAACACGTTGGTATACCTTAGCTGGGTAAAACAACCTATCGACATGGCCTCTAGGCAACTTCGATGGGAAAAACAACACGTTGGTGTACCTTCAGTGGGTAAATCAACCTATTAGCCGATCACTAGGTACATTCTGTGGGAAAAATGCCCCGCTCGGCACCTTTATTGGAAAAAATATCACCTTGGTGCACCTTCAGTAGGCAAAATAGCCTATTGGCAAGGTCGCTAGGCACCTTTGGGTGGAAAATCAACACCTTGGTGCACTTTCGGTGGGCACAACAACCTGTTGGCAAGGTCGCTAGGCACTTTTGGTGGGAACAACAGTCCATTAGGCAACTTAAGTGGGAAAAACAGAACATTCGTGTAGCTTGTGTGGGAAAAATAGCCCGTCGGCAAGGTTGATAGGGATCTTCGATGGTAGAAACAACACGTTGGTGCACCTTTGCTGGGCAAAATAACGAGTTGACATGGCTGCTAGGCACTTTCGGTAGGGAAACAACACATTACTGAACCTTCAGTGGTCAAAAAAGAACTTGGTCCACTTTTGGTTGGCAAAAAAGCCCGACGACACAGTTGGTAGGTGCCTTCAGTGGGGAAAACAGCCTATCGGCACGACTACAAGGCACCTTCGGTGGGAAAAATAGCACCTTGGCACATCTTTGGAGGGAAAAGTAACCAGTCGGCACAGCCGTTAGGTAACTTCGACCGAAAAAATAGCACATGATGCACCTTCTGTGGAAAAAATAACCTATCGGCACAACCATTAGCTACATTCGGTGGGTAAAACAACAAGTTGGTGCACCTTTGGTGAGCAAAAGAGCCCGTTGGCATGGTCGCTAGGCACCTTTAGGGGGAAAATCAACACCTAGGTGCACCTTTGGTGGGCAAAAAAGCTCATTGGCAAGGTCGAAAGGCAACTTTGGTGGGAAAAACAGTCCGTTGGTACACCTTGGGTGGGTAAAATATCCCATCGGCAAGGCCGCTGGGCACCTTCGATGGGAAAAATGGCACATTGCTGCACCTTTGGTGGGCAAAACAATCCGTCGGCATGGCCACTAGGTACATTCAATGGAGAAAACAACCTACTAGCCAACTTTTGTTGGAAAAAACAACACAATTGTGCACCTTCAGTAAGCCAAATAGCCTATTGGCACGGTTGCTGGGCACCTTTGGGGCGAAAATCAACATCTTGGTGAAACTTTGGTGGGCAAAACAGCCCATTGGCAATGTTGCTAGGCACATTCGGTGGGTAAAACAGCCTGTTGGGCACCCTTGTTGGGAAAGACAGGACGTTGGTCACCTTCGATGGGCAAAACAACCTGTCGGCACGACCACTAGCCAAATTCAATGGGAAAGAAAGCTTGTTAGTGCACTTTCAGTGGGAAAAAATGCCCATTGGGCCCCTTCGGTGGGAAAACAGCTCGTTGGTGCACCTTCATTCGGAAAAACAGCACATTGGTGTAGCTTTGATGGGAAAAATAGAAAATTGGCATAATCCCTAGGCACCTTCGGTGGGAAAAACTACTTACTGGGCAACTTTAGTGGCAAAAAGAGCACGTTGGTGCAACTTGGGTGGGCTAAATAGCCCGTTGGCAGGGCCACTTAGCACATTAGGTGGGAAAAACAGCCCGTTGGACACGTTCAGCAGGAAAACAACACCTTGGTGTACCTTCAGTGGGCCAAACAGCCCGTCGGCAAGACCGCTAGGCATCTTCAGTGGGAAAAATAGCACCTTGGTGCACCTTCAGTGGGAAGAACATCCCATTGGTATAGTCACTAGGTAGCTTCGGTGTCAAAAATAGCCTGTTTGGCACCTTAGATGATAAAAATAGCACGTTGGTGAACCTTCGGTGGGCAAAACAGCCTGTCGGTACGATCGTTAGAAACCTTAGGTGGGAAAAATAGTACCTTGCTAAATCTTCAGTCAAACAGCCCATTTGCACAGCCGTTAGGCAACTTCAGTAGGAAAAATAGCCTGTTGGGCACTTTGGGTGGGAAAAACAGCACATTGATGTACCTTCGGTGGGCCAAACAGCATGTTGGGCAACTTCAGTCAGAAAAACAACACGTTGGTGAACTTTAGGTGGGAAAAAATGCCCATTGGGCACCTTCGGTGGGAAAACAGCACATTGGTCCACCTTCAATGGGAAAAACAACATGTTGGTTCACCTTTGATGGGAAAAATAGCAAATTGGCACGGTTCCGTGACACCTTCGTTGGGAAAAACAACTCGTTAGGCAACTTCGATTGCAAAAAGAGCACGTTGGTGCACCTTCGATAGGCAAAGCAGCCTATGGGCACAATGGCTAGGCACCTTTGGTGCGAAGAAGGGGACGTTGGTGCACATTGGGTGGGTAAAACAGCTTGTTGGCAGGTTGTTTGGCACATTTGGTGGGAAAAACAGCCCATTGGGCACCTTCGGTGGGAAAACAGCACCTTGATGCACCTTCAATCGACAAAATAGGCCATTGGCAGGACTGTTAGGCACCTTTTGTAGGAAAAATAGTAACTTGGTGCACCTTCGATGGGAAAAATAGCCCGTTGGTATAGTCGCTAGGTAGCTTTGATGGGAAAAACGACTTGTTTGGCAACTTCGATGAGAAAAACGACATGTTGGTGCACCATCGGTGGGCAAAACAGCCTATCGGCACAGTCGTTAGACACCTTCGGTAGGAAAAACAACACCTTGGTGAATCTTTAGTTGGCAAACAGCCCATTTTCATGGCTGCTAGGAACCTTCGGTGGGAAAAATAGCCTGTTAGGCACTTTTGTTGGGAAAAACAGCACGTTGGTGTACCTTCGGTAGGCAAAACAGCACATTGGGCACCTTCAGTGGGAAAAATAGCATGTTGGTGCACCTTTGGTGCGCAAAATAGCTCGTCAGTATGACCGCTAGGCACATTCGGTGGGAAAAACAACTTGTTGGGCACCTTCATTAGGAAAAACAACACCTTGGTGCACCTTTGATGGGTAAAAAAATCCGTTGGCGCGGCCACTAGGCACCTTCGGCGGGGAAAACAACACCTTGCTACACCTTCGGTGGTAAGAACAACCCTTTGGCATGGTCGATAGGAACCTTTGGTGAGAAAAACTACCTATTGGGCACCTTTAGTGGGAAAACAACACATTAGTGCACCTATAGTGGGAAAAATAGTCTGTTGGGCACCTTCTGTAGGAAAAACAACACGTTGGTGCAGCTTTGGTGGGAAAAAAAGCCCTTCCGCACTATCGATAGGCACATTTGATATAAAAAGAAGCCCGATGGGCACCTTTGTCATGAAAACTAACATCTTGGTGCACCTTCAATGGGTAAAACAATCCGTCGGCATGGCCACTAGGCACCTTCAGTGGTAAAAACAATACCTTCGTACACCTTCGGAGGGAAAACCAGCCGGTTGGCCACCTTCGGTGGGAAAACAGCACGATGGTGCACCTTTGGTGGGCAAAATAGCCGGTCAATATAGCTGCAAGGCAACTTCAGTGGGAAAAACAGTGCCTTGGTGCACCTTTGTTGGGCAAAATAGCCATTCGACACGGCCGCTAGGCACTTTCAATGGGAAAAACATCTCCTTCGGTTGGAAAAATAGCTCGTTGGCACTATTGCTAGGCACCTTCGGTTGGAAAAAAAGTCCGTTGTGCTCCTTCGGTGGGAAAAAAACATGTTGGTGCACCTTTGGTGGGGAAAATAGGCCATTGCCACGGCCACTAGGAACCTTCGGTGGGAAAAATAACACGTTGGCCCAGTCGTTAGGCACCTTCGGCAGGAGAAATAGCCCGTTGGGCACCTTCGATTGGAAAAATAGCACCTTGGTCCACCTTTGGTGGGAAAAACAACCTGTTGGGCAAGTTGATTAAGAGAAACAACACATTGGTGCACCTTCGGTGGGCAAAATAGTCTATCAGCACGGCCACTAAGCACCTTCGTCATGATAAACAACCCATTAGGCACCTTCGATGGGAACAACAGTACGTTGATGCACCTTTAGTGGGCAAAACAACCTGTCGACACGGTCACTAAGCACCTTCAATGACAAAACAGAACCTTGGTGCACCTTTGAGGGGTAAAAAAGCTCATCAGCACGACCGCTAGGTACATTTGGTGGGAAAAAACCCCTCTCCTCTCCTTTGTTGGAAAAAATAGCGCCATGGTGCACATTCAGTGGGCAAAACAACCTATTGACACAGTCTCTAGGAACCTTTGGGGGGAAATCAACACCTTGGTGCACCTTTTGTGGGACAACAACCTGTTGACAAGGTCGCTAGGCACTTTCGATGGGAACAATAGTTTGTTGGGCAACTTAAGTGGGAAAAATAGCACGTTTGTGCACCTTAGGATGGCAAAACAGCATGTCGACAATGCCGCTAGGCACCTTAGGTGGGACAAACAGCACGTTAGTGCACCTTTGCTGATCAAAACAACCTGTCGACACGGTCACTATACACCTTCGATGGCAAAACAGAACCTTGGTGCACCTTCGAGGGGTAAAACAACCCATTAGCACGGCCGCTGGGTACATTTGGTGGGAAAAAACTCTCCTCACCTTTGTTGGGAAAAATAACACCTTGGTGCACATTCAATGGGCAAAACAGCATACTGACACAATCGCTAGGAACCTTTGGGAGGAAATCAACACCTTGGTGCACCTTTTGTAGGCACAACAGCCTGTTGGTAAGGTCGCTAGGCACTTTCGATGGGAACAACAGTCCGTTGGGCAACTTAAGTGGGAAAAATAGCACGTTTGTGCACCTTCGGTGGGCAAAATTGCATGTAGGCAACGCCGCTAGGCACCTTAGGTGGGAAAAACAGCACGTTGGTGCACCTTTGTTGGGCAAAACAGTCTGATGACATAGCCGCTAGGCACTTTAAGTGGGAAAAATAGCTCGTTGGACACCTTCGGTAGGAAAAACAGCACGTTGTTGAACCTTCAATGGTCAAAACAGCCTGTTGCCACGGTCGTTAAACACCTTCAGTGGAAAAAACAACACGTCGGTGCACCTTTGGTTAGAGAAAAAGCCCGTTAGCATAACCGCTAGGCACCTTCGGGGGCAGAAATAACCCATTGGTGCAACTTGGGTGGGAAAAATAGCCAATTGGTACGGCCACTAGGCACCTTCAGTAGGAAAAATAGCACCTTGGTGCATCTTCAGAGGGAAAAATACCACGTCGGCATTGCCGTCAGGCAACTTGGATGGGAAAAACAGCACGTTGGTGTACCTTTGGTGGAAAAAACAACCCATCGGCACGACCACTAGGTACATTTGGTGGCAAAAATTGTCTGTTGGGCACTTTTGGTGGGAAAAACAGCACGTTGGTGTACCTTTGGTGAGCAAAACAGCACGTTGGGCACCTTTAGTGGGAAAAACAATACGTTGGTGCACCTTCGGTGGGAAAAGTAGCACATTGGTGCACCTTCGATGGGGAAAATAGCCCGTCAGCACGGCTGCTAGGCATATTCAGTGGGAAAAACAGCCCGTTAGGCACCTTCATTGGGAAAAATAGTGCTTGATGCACCTTTGGTGGGCAAAATAGTCTGTCAGCACGGCTGCTAGGCACGTTTTGAGGGAAAACAGCCCGTTGGGCACCTTCGTTGAGAAAAATGGCGCCTTGGTGCACCTTCGTTGAAAAAAACACCTTGGTGGGCAAAACAATATGTCGGAACGGATGCTAGGAACCTTTGGTGGGAAGAACAACCCATTGGCATGAACACTAGGAACGTTTGGTGGGAAAAACTACCCGTTGGCCACCTTCGGTGGGAAAAACAGCACGTTAGTGCACCTGTAGTGGGAAGAATAGGCTGTTCGACACCTTCTGTGGGAAAAATAACACATTGGTGCACCTTTGGTGGGCAAAACAGTTCTTTCGTACGACTGCTAGGCACATTTAGTGGGAAAAACAGCCCGTTGGGCACCTTTGTTGGGAAAACAGCACTTGGTGCACCTTTGGTGGGAAAAACAGTCCTTTGGCACAGCCGCTAGGCACCTTTGGTGGGAAAAACAACACCTTGGTACACCTTTGATGACAAAATCAGCCTGTTGGGCACCTTCATTGGGAAAAACTGCATGATGGTGTACCTTCGATGCGCAAAACAGTCGGTCAGCACGGCCGCAAGGCAACTTTATTGGGAAAAACAGTACCTTGGTGTGCCTTTTGTGGGCAAAACAGCCTTTCGACAGGGCCGCTAGGCACCTTTGGTGGGAAAAACAACTCCTTCGGCTAGAAAAATAGCTCGTTGGCACTGTCGCTATGCACCTTCAGTGGGAAAAATAGCCCGTTGGGCTCCTTCGGTGGGAAAAACAACACATTGGTGCACCTTCAATGGGGAAAATAGGCCATTACCATGGCCTCTAGGCACCTTTGGTGGGAAAAATAGCACGTTGGCACGGCCACTAGGCAGCTTCGACAGGAAAAACAGCCCGTTGGGCACCTTCGGTGGGAAAAATAGCTCCTTGGTGCACCTTAGATGGGAAAATAGCTCTTTGGGCACGTTTAGTCAGAGAAACAACATCTTGGTGCACCTTCGGTGGGCAAAACAATTCATCGGCACGGTCACTAAGCACCTTCGATGTGAAAAATAGCCTGTTGGGTACCTTCAATGGGCAAAACAGCATCTTGGTGCACCTTTGGTGGCTAAAACAACCCATCAGCACGGCCGCTAGGTACATTTGGCAGGAAAAAAACCCCACTCGGAACCTTCGTTGGGAAAAACAGCACCTTAGTGTAACTTGAGTGGGCAAAACAGCTTGTTGGCACAGTCGCTAGGCACCTTTGGGTGGAAAATCAACACCTTGGTGCTAGACACAACAACCAATTGGCAAGGTCACTAGACAATTTTGGTAGGAACAATAGTCCGTTAGGCAACTTAAGTGCGAAAAATAACATGTTCGTGCACCTTGGGTGGGAAAAATATCACGTCGGCAAGGTCGCTAGGAACCTTCGGTGGGGAAAACAACACGTTGATGCACCGTCGCTGGGCAAAATAGCCTATCGACACAGTCATAGGGAACTTCCAGTGGGAAAAGCAACACATTTTTGAACCTTTGATGGTCAAAACAGCCTATCGGCACCGCCGTTAGACACCATTAGTGCGAAAAACAGCACCTTGATGCACCTTCAGTTTGAAAAAAAGCCCATTGGCATGGCTGCCATGCACCTTCTGGGGGAAAAACAACTCGTTGGTGCACCTTTGGTAGGAAAAATAGCCCTTCGGTACGGCCACTTGGCACATTTGATGGGAAAAATAGCACCTTAGTGCACCTTCAGTGGGCAAAACAGCCCATTGGCAAGGTCGCTAGGTACTTTCGATGGGTAAAACAGCCTGTTGGGCACCTTTAGTGGGAAAAACAGCACGTTGGTGCACCTTCAGCGGACAAAACATCACGTCAGTAAGGCCACTAGGCACATTTGATGGGAAAAATAGCTTGTTGGTGCACCTTTGGTGGGAGAAACAACAAGTTGGTGTACCTTTTGTGGGTAAAATAGCCAGTCGGCATGGCCACAAGGCAGCGTCGATGGGAAAGATAGCACTTTGGTGCAACTTTGATGGGTAAAATAGCCCGTTGTGTACCTTCGGTGGGATAACTAGCGTGTTGATGCACCTACTGTGGATAAAACAGCTCGTCAGCACGATCGATAGGGCACTTCGACAGAAAAACAACACGTTGATGCACCTTGGGTGGGAAAAATAGCATGTCGGTGCGAAAAATAGCACGTTGGTGCACCTTTGGTGGGCAAAACAGCTCACTGTCACAGTTGCTAGGTATATTTGGTGGGAAAAACAACCTACTGGGCACCTTCGTTGGGAAAACAATAGGTTGGTGCACCTTCGGTGTGCAAAAGTGCCTGTTGGAATGGTCGCTAGGCACCTTTGGGGGGAAAATCAACACCTTCGTGCTTCTTCGGTGGGAAAGATAGCGCCTTGTCAAGTTGGGCAAGGTGCTTTCGATGGGAACAACAGTCCGTTAGGCAACTTCCGTAGGAAAAATAGCACATTGCTTCACCTTCATTGGGCAAAATACAACACTTCAGTGGGAAAAACAACACCTTCGTGAACCTTCGATGGGCAAAAACATCCTGTTGGGCACCTTTGGTGGGAAGAACAACACATTGGTGCGCCTTAGGTAGGAAAAACATCCCGTTGGCACGACTGTCAAACACCTTCGATGGGAAAAATAGCACCTGGGTGCACCATCAGTGGGCAAAACATCCCGTTGGCACGGCTACTACGCACCTAAGGTGGGTAAAACAACATGTTAGGCACCTTCAGTGGGAAAAACAGCGAGTTGGTGCAGCTTTGGTGGGTGAAATAGCCCGTCGGTATAGTAGCTAGACACTTTTGGTGGCAAAAGCAGCACGTTGGTGCATATTCGGTGGGAAAAATAGCCCGATAGGTAGCTTTGGTGGGAAAAACAACAAATTAGTGCACCTTTGGTGGGTAGAATAGGTAGTCGCCATGGC
Source organism: Erythroxylum suave (assembly GCA_027563595.1). Taxonomy (NCBI): domain Eukaryota; kingdom Viridiplantae; phylum Streptophyta; class Magnoliopsida; order Malpighiales; family Erythroxylaceae; genus Erythroxylum; species Erythroxylum suave. The sequence continues at coordinate 19,344 of JAOSBN010021226.1, read as the reverse complement.
CACTAGGCACCTTTAATGGGAAAAACAGCACCTTGTGTACCTTTGGTGGGTAAATAGCTCATTGGCCACTTTCATTGGGAAAAATAGCATATTGGTACACCTTAAGTGTGCAAAATAGCCTCTTTGCACGATTGCTAGGCACCTTTGGGGGAAAATCAACACCTTTGGTGGGGAAAACAACTCATTAGCAAGGTCGCTAGGCACCTTTGGTGGGAAAAACATCACAATGGTGCAACCTAGGTTTGAAAAACAACCTGTCGACAAGGCTGCTAGGCACCTTTGGTGCGAAAAATGACTCGTTGTTCCACCTTTGGGTGGTAAAACAGCCAATTGGCACGGTCGCAAGGCACATTCGATGGGAAAAAATGCCTGTTAGGCACCTTTGGTTGGAAAACAGCACGTTGGTGCACCATGGGAGGGCAAAACAGCCTATCAACAAGGCCAATAGGCACCTTCGGTGGGAAAAACAACACATTTTTGCACCTTTGATGGGCAAAACAACCCGTTGGGCACCTTCGGTGGGAAAAACAACACATTGGTGCACCTTGGATGTGTAAAATAGCCCGTCGGCAAGGCCAGTACGCACCTTAGGTGGGAAAAACAGCTCGTTGGTGCACCATTGGTGGGCAAAACAGCCCGTTGGCATGGTCGCTAGGTACATTCGATGGGAAATAGGCAACTTCAATGGAAAAAAAGCATGTTGGTGCACCTTGGATGGGAAAAACAGCCCGTCAGTGCATCTTTGGTGGGTAAAACAGCTCATTGGTACACCTTCAGTGGGCAAAATAGCCTGTTGGCATGATCGCTAGGTGCATTCGTTGGGAAGAACAGCTCGTTGGCCACCTTCGGTGGGAAAAACAACATGTTGGTGCACCTTGGGTAGGCAAAACAGCCCGTCGGCAAGGCCACTAGGCACCTTTGGTAGGAAAAACAGGTCGTTGGTGCACCATTGGTGGGTAAAACAACCTATTTGCACGGTCGATAGGTACATTCGATGCAGAAAATAGACATTCGATGGGAGAAACAGCTTGTTACGCAGCTTCGTTGGGAAAATCAACACGTTGGTGCACCCTGGGTGAGCAAAACAACCCTTCGGCAAGACGACTAGGAACTTTTGGTGGGAAAAATAGCTCGTTGCTGCACCTTTGGTGGGCAAAACAGTTCGTTGGCGTGGCCACTATATACATTCGATGGGAAAAACAGCTCATTGGTGTACCTTTGGTGGGTAAAACAGCTGATTGGCCTAACCGCTAGGTACATTCGATGGGAAAAATAGCTTGTTGGGCACCTTCGTTGGGAAAAATAACACGTTGATGCACCTTCGGTGTGCAAAACATCCTATTGGCTCACTTGGTAGGCACCTTTGGGGTGAAAATCAACACCTTGGTGCACCTTCGGTGGGAAAAACAGCAAGTTGGTGCACCTTTTGTGGGCAAAATAGCCATTTTGCATGGCTGCTAGCCACTTCAATAGGAAAAATAGCACCTTGGCACACCTTCAGTGGATAAAATAGCCAGTTGGGTACCTTCGGTGGGAAAAACAGCACGTTGGTGCTCCTATAGTGGCCAAAACAGCACGTTGGTGCATGTTGTGTGGGCAAAACAACCCGTTGGCATGGCTTCTAGGTATATTTGGTGGGAAAAACAACCTACCGGGCACCTTCATTAGGAAAAATAGAACATTGGTGCACCTTCAGGGAGTAAAACAGCCTATTGGCACAGTCGCTGGGCACCTTTGGGAGAAAATCAACACCTTAGTGCACCTTCGGTGGGAAAAACAGCCCGTTCACAAGTTCGCTAGGTGCTTTTGGTGGGTGAAACAGCCCATTGGCAGAGCCACTAAGCACTTTTAGTGGTAAAAACAGCACATTGGTGCACCTTTGGTGGGAAAAACTCCCCACTGGGCAGCTTTAGTGGGAAAATAGCAAGTTGGTGCACCTTTGGTGGGCAAAACAGCCAATCAACACGGCCGCTAGGCACCTTCGGTGGGCAAAACATCTAGTCGGCATGGACGCTAGGCACCTTCAATGGGAAAAACAGTATCTTGTGCACCTTCGGCAGGTTAATAGCTCGCTGGCCACCTTCATTGGGAAAAACAGTCCATTGCTGCACCTTCGGTGTGCAAAATAGCCTGTTGGCACGATCATTATTGGGGGTAGGGAAATCCACACCTTAGTGCACCTTCGATGGGCAAAACAACCCATTGGTGCACCTTCGATGGGAAAAATAGCCCGTTGGGCATCTTCAATGGAACAACAACACGTTGGTGCACCTTAGGTAGGCAAAACAACCCGTCAGCAAGGCCATTAGGCACCTTCAGTGGGAAAAACAGCTCATTGGTACAGCTTTGGTGGGTAAAACAGCCAGTTGATGCGGTCGCTAGGTACATTTGGTGGGACAAAAAGCCCGTTGGGCACCTTCGGTGGGAAAGAAAGCACATTGGTACACTTTAGGAGGGCAAAACAGTCGTTCGACAAGGCTGTTATGAACCTTAAGAGGGGAAAACAGCACATTTGTGCACCTTTTACTAGGCAAATCAGCCGATCAACACGGTAACTAGGCACTTCCGATGGGAAAACAACGCGTTGGGCACCTTCGGTGGGAAAAACAACGATTTGGTGCACCTTTGGTGGGCAAAACTGCCCATCAGCACGACCATTAGGCACCTTTGGTGGGAAAAACAGCACCTTAGTGTATGTTTAGAGGGAAAAAAACATGTCGGCACGACCGCTAGGCTGATTTGATGCGAAAACAACACGTTACGTAAATTTGGTGGGAAAATCAGCACGTTGGTCTACCTTTGGTGGGAAAAACAACTAATCGGCAAGGTTGCTGGGCACCTTCAGTGGGAAAAACAGCACCTTGGTGCACCTTTGGTGGGAAAATAGCCTGTCCGCACGGGCTCTAGGCACTTTCAGTGGAAAAAACAGCCCGTTGGGCAACATTGGTGGGAAAAAAAACACGTTGTAGCATCTTTGGTCGACAAAATAGCCTATTAGAATGACTGCTAGGCCCCTTCAGTGGGAAAAACAGGCCACTGGGCATCTACAGTGGAAAAAACAGCAAGTCGGTTCACCTTCAGTAGGCAAAAATGCTACAAGGCCGTCGGTGGGGAAAACAATCCGTTGTGGACCTTCGGTGGAAAAAACAGCACGTTGGTAGACCTTAGGTGGGGAAAGCAGCCCGTTGGCATGGCTATTAGACACCTTTGCTAGGAAAAATAGCACATTGTTCCACCTTCGATGGGTAAAACAGCCCGTTGGCATGGCCACTAGGCACCTTTGATAGGTAAGACAGCCCATTGGGCATCATCCATCGGAAAAACAGCACGTTGGTGCACGTTTGGTGGCCAAAACTACCTATTGGCAAGGCTGCTAGGCACCTTCGGTGGGAAAAATAGCATGTTAGTGCACCTTTGGTAGGAAAAATAGCCCATAAGCAAGGGCGCTAAGCACCTTTGGTAGGAAGAACAGCACATTGGTGCAACTTTGGTGGGAAAAATAGCCCGTCAGCATGGCCACTATGCACATTCGGTGGCAAAAGTAGCCCATTGGGTCCCTTCAGTGGGAAAAATAGAACGTTGGTGCACCTTCGGTGGCAAAACAGACTGTCAGCACAGCCATTAGGCACCTTCGGTGGGAAAAACAGCACCTTGGTTCACCTTTGGAGGGGAAAAATAACCCTTAGGTATAACCTTTTGGCACCTTTGGTGGGAAAAACAACCCTTTGGGTAGCTTCTGTGGGAAAATCAACACGTTGGTATATATTCGGTGGGGCAAAATAGCCCATCGACACAGCTGCTATGCACCTTTAGTGGGAAAATCAACACTTTGATGCACCTTTGGTGGGTAAAACAGTCTTTCAGCACAGCTGCTAGGCAAATTTGGTGGGAAAACCAACCTATTGGGCAACTTCAGTGGGGAAAAACAGCATGCTGGTGCACCTTCGGTGGGCAAAACATCTTGTCAGCATGGCTGCTAGGCAACTTCAATGGGAAAAAAGAGCACATTGGTGCCCCTTCGGTGGGGAAAACAACTAGTCAACACAGTTGCTAGGCACCTTGGATAGGAAAAACAGCACCTTGGTGCACCTTCGGTGGGTAAAACAGCCTGTTGGGCACCTTTGGTGAGAAAAACAACACGTTGGTGCCTAGCAAATACTTCGACGCTAGGCAACTTTGATGGCCACTAGGCACAGCCGCTAGGAAAAACAACCTTTCAGCATGGCCGCTAGGCAACTTCGATCAGAAAAACAACACATTGGTTTACCTTCAGTGGGTAAAACAACCTGTCAGCGTGGCTATTCGGTGCATTCGGTGGGGAAAAACAGCACACTGGCTACCTTCGTTAGGAAAAACAACACATTGGTGCACCTTCGGTATGCAAAAGAACCTGTTGGCACGGTCAATAGGCAACTTTGAGGGGAAATCAACACCTTGGGGCACCTTCGGGGGGTAAAACATCCCGGTGGCAAGGTCTCTAGGCACCTTCGGTAGGGAAAATAGCACGCTGGAGCACCTTTGGTGAGCAAAAGAGTCCGTCGGTAAGGCCACTAGGCAACTTCGGTGGGAAAAACAGCACGTTGGTGCACCTTCGGTGGGCAAAATAGCCTGTTGGCAAGTCCGCTAAATACATTCAGTGGGAAAAACAGCCTATTAGGCATCTTCATTGGGAAAAATAGCACATTGGTGCACCTTTGGTGGGTAAAATAGCCCGTTAGCATGGTAGCCAGGCACCTTCAATGGGAAAAATAGCACCTTGGTTCACCTTTGGTGGGTAAAATAGCTCATTGGGCACCTTCTGTGGGAAGAAAGCATGTTGGTGCACCTTTGTTGGGCAAAACAGCCCATCAGCGCGGCTATTAGGCACCTTCAGTGGGGAAAACAGTACGTTGGGCACCTTCGGTGGGAAAACAACACCTTAGTGCACCTTCAGTGGCCAAAACAGCCTGTTGGCACAGCCATTAGGCACCTTCGGTGGGAAAAGCAGCTAGTTGTGCACCTTTGGTGGGAAAAACAGCTCGTTGATGTGCCTTCGATGGCCAAACCAGCCTGTCGGCACGACCGCTAGGCACCTTTGACGGGAAAAATAGCATGTTCGTGCACCTTCGGGGCACAAAACAGCCCATCCTCATGGCCGCTAGATGCATTCGATGGGAAAAATCGCCCGTTAGGAACCTTCGGTAGGGAAAATAGCACTTTGGTCCACCTTCGGTGGGAAAACTAACCCGTCAGTAAGACCGCTAGGCACCTTTGGTGTGGAAAACAACACCTTGGTGCACCTTTGGTAGGGAAAATAACACATTGGCACGATCGCTAGGCACCTTCAGAGGGAAAGAAGACTGTTGGGCACCTTCGGTGGGAAAAACAACACGTTGGTTCACCATCTATGGGAAAAGTAGCCCGTCGAGAAGGCCGCTAGGCGCATTTGGTTGGAAGAATAGTGCATTGGTGTACCTTTGGTGGGCAAAACAATCGGTTGGCATGGCTGGCAGGCACTTTGGGTGGCAAAAGTAGCCCGTTGGGCCCCTTCGATGGGAAAAACAACACGTTGCTACACCTTTGGTGGACAAAATAGCCTGTGGGCCCAACTTCTACGAACCTTCGATGGGAAAAAAGAGTTCCATGGTGCAGCTTTGAAAGGAAAAACATCCAGTCGGCATAGTCATTAGGCACCTTCGGTGCGCAAAACAACCCATTGGGCACCTTCGGTGGGAAAATCAACACGTTGGTGTACCTTCAGTGGGCAAAACAGCCCATCAGCACGGCCGCTAGGCACCTTTAGTGGGAAAAAGAGCACCTTGGCACACCTTTATTGGGTAAAACAACCTATTGGCTCGGCCGCTATACACCTTCGATGGGAAAAACAACACCTTGGCGCACCTTTGGTGGGTAAAATAGCATGTTTTGTACCTTTGGTAAGAAAAATAGCACGTTGGTGCCTAGCGGCTACTTAAATGCTAGGCAACTTTGACAACCACTAGGCATGGCCGCTAGGCAAAAAAACTCGTCAGCACGGCTGCTAGGTAACTTCGACGGGAAAAACAGCACATTGGTGTACCTTCAGTGGGCAAAACAGCCTATTGGCGTAGCTACTAGGTGCATTTGGTGGGAAAAATAGCCTACTGGCCACTTTTGTTAGGAAAAACAGCATGTTGGTGCACCTTCAGTATGCAAAAGAACATGTTGGAACAGTCGCTAGGCACCTTTGGGGGGAAAATCAACACCTTGGTGCACCTTCGGGGGGCAAAACATCCTGTTGGCAAGGTCACTACGCACCTTTGCTGGGAACAACAGTCTATTGGGCACCTTCGATGGGGGGAAAATAGCCCGTTGGCACGACCGTTAGACATCTTCGGTGGGAAAAACAGCACCTTGGTGCACCTTCGATGGGTAAAACAGCCCGTTGGGCACCTTCGGTGAGCAAAACAACCCTCGGCAAGGCTAATAAACACCTTCGGTGGCAAAAACAACACGCCGTTGCACCTTTGGTGGGCAAAACAGCTTGTTGTCATAGTCGCTAGGCACCTTCGGTGGGTAAAATAGCCAGTTGGGCACCTTCAGGTGGAAAAACAAGACATTGGTGCACCTTGGGTGGGCAAAACAGCCCATTGGCACCGCTGCTAGGCAACTTCGACAAGGAAAACAGCACGTTGGTGTACCTCAGTGGGTAAAATAGCCCATCGGCACAGCTACCAGGTACATTCAGTAGGTAAAACAACCTGCTAGCCACCTTCCTTAGGAAAAACAACACGTTGGTGCACCTTCGATGTGCAAAAGAACCTGTTGGCACGGTCACTAGGCACCTTTGGGGGGGAAATCAACAGCTGGTACACCTTCGAGGGGTAAAACAGCCTGTTGGCAACATTGTTAGGCACTTTCGGTGGGAACAACAGTCTGTTGGGCACCTTCGGTGGGAAAATTAGGGCATTGGTGTACCTTCATTGGGAAAACAATACCTTGGTGCACCATTAATAAGGAAAAAAGCTAGGCATCTGTTGGTGGGAAAAACAGCACGTTGGGCACCTTCGGTGGGAAAAACAGCACGTTGGTGCACCTTGGTGGGGAAAACAGCCCATTGGCATGGTTGCTAGGCACATTTGATGGGAAATCATTGGGCACCTTGGTGCACCTTTGGTGGGCAAAACAACGTGTCGACACGGCCAATAGGTACCTTCTTTGGAAAAAGCGCACCTTGGTGTGTCTTTGCTGGGAAAAACAGCCCGTTGACACAGTCGCTAGGCATCTTTGGTAGGGAAAACAACACGTTGGTGCCCCTTCAATGGGCAAAATAGCCCATTGGCAAGGCTGCTAGGTACATTCAGTGGGAAAAAGCAACCTATTGGGCACCATCGTTGGGAAAAACAACATGTTGGTGCACCTTCAAAGTCAAAAATAGCCTTTTAGCACTGTCACTGGGCACATGTGGGGGGAAAATCAACACCTTGGTGCACCTTACACAGGCAAAACAGCCCCTTGGCAAGATCGTTAGGCACTTTCGGTGGGAACAACAGTCCGTTGGGCGCCTTTAGTGGGAAAAACAGCATGTTGGTGCACCACCGGTGGGAAAACAATACAATGGTGCACCTTTAGTGGGAAAAAAAGCACGACATCTGTTGGTGGGAAAAATAGCCCTTTAGGCATCTTCGATCGGAAAAATAGTCGTTTGACACCTTTGGTGGGAGAAGCAGCACCTTGGTGCGTCTTCGGTGGGCAAAACAGCCAGTTGGCATGGCCTCTAGGCACCTTCAGTGGGTAAAACAGCCCATTGGGCACCTTCGTTGGGCAAAGTAGCACAGTGGGAAAAACAGCATATTGGTGCACCATTGATGGGCAAAACAGCACAGTGGGCAAAACGGCACCTTGGTGAACCTTTGGGGGGGAAAACAGTACCTTCAGTGGGAAAATCAACACCTTCGTTGGGAAAAACAACACACTGGTGCACCTTCGGTAGGCAAAACAACCCGTCGGCACGGTCACTAGGCACCTTAGATGGGAAGAACAACACCTTGGTGCACCTTCAGTTGGTAAAGAAACCCGTCAATTTCGTTAGGAAAAAGAGCAAGTTAGGGCACCTTCTGTGGGCAAAATAGCCCAGTGGCACAGCTGCTAGGCAACTTCAATGGGAGAAATAGCACGTTGGTGTACCTTCGGTGGGTAAAACAGCCCATCAGCAGCCTACTAGGTACATTCGGTTGGAAAAATAGCCCGCTAAACACCTTCGTTGGGAAAGACAGCACCTTGGTGCACCTAGGATCGGCAAAACAACCTATTGGCCCTGTTACTAGGCACCTTTGGGGAGAAAATCAACACCTTGGTGCACCTTCAGTGAGCATAACAACCCGTTGGCAAGGTCGCTAGGCACCTTCGATGGGAGGAAGAGCACGTTGGGCACCTTCGGTTGGAAAAATAGCACCTTCCTGCCCCTTATGTGGGCAAAATATCCCGTTAGCAAGGACGCTGGGCACTTTTGGTGGAGAAACAGCATGTTGGTGCACCATCGCTGGGCAAAACAGCTCGCCGGCATGATTGCTAGGTACCTTTGGTGGGAAAAGCAGCACCTTTGTACACCTTTGGAAGGAAAACCAAAACCTTTGTTGGGGACCTTCAGTAGGAAAAACAACACGTTGGTGCACCTTTGATGGGCAAAACAGCCCGCCGACACGATCGCTAGGCACCTTCGGTGGGAAAAACAACACCTTGGTGCACCATCGGTTGGTAAAGAAGCCCGTCAGTTTTGATGGGAAAGACGACAAGTTAGGGCACCTTCTACGGCCAAAATAACCCATCGGCACGGCAGCTAGGCAACTTCGACTGGAAAAACAGCACGTTGGTGCACCTTCAGTGCGTAAAATAACCCATCAGTAGGGCCGCTAGGCACCTTCGATAGGGAAAATAGCCCGTTGGGTACCTTTGGTCAGATAAACAACACATTGGTGAACCTTCAGTGGGTAAAACAACTTGTTAGCACGCCCACTAGGCACCTTCGATGGGAAAAACAACACTATGGTGCAACTTCAGTGGGAAAAACAGCTCGTCGGGACGACAATTAGGCATCTTTCATGGGAAAATAGACCTTTGGTGCACCTTGAATGGGCAAAATAGCCCGTTGGCATAGCCACTAGGCAAATTTGGTAGGAAAAACAGCCCTTTGGGCACCTTCAGTAGGAAAAATAACTCATTGGTGTACCTTCGGTAGGTAAAACAGCTCGTCGAGATGGCCGTTAGTAACCTTCAATGGGAAAAACAACTCCTTGGTGCACCTTCGGTGCATAAAACAGCCTGTTGGGCACCTTTGGTGGCAAAAATAGCATGTTCTACATCTTCGGTTGGTAAAACATCCTATCGGCATGGCTGCTAGGTAACTTCGATGGGAAAAATAGCACAATAGTGCACCTTCGGTGGGAGAAAATGTCCTTCGGGCTCCTTTGGTGGGAAAAAAGTACGTTGGTGCAACTTAGATGCGAAAAACAGCCTATTGGTAAGGTCCCTAAGCATCTTCAATAGGAAAGCAGCTCACTGGTCACCTTTGGTGGGAAAAACAGCACGTTGGTGCACCTTCGATAGGTAGAACAGCCCTTGGGCATGATCGCTAAGCACCTTCGGTGGGAAAAAATCCTCTTGGGCAACTTCAGTGGGAAAAACAGCACCTTGGTGCACCTTCAGTGGGCAAAACAACCCGTCGGCACGACCGCTAGACATTTTCGATGGAAAAAATAGCCCATTAGGTCCCTTCAATGGGAAAAATAGGAAGTTGGTGCACCTTTGATTGGCCAAACAGCCCATCAGCAAGGCTGCTAGGCACATTCGGTGGCAAAAACAGCCCGTTGAGCACCTTAAGGGGAAAAACAGCACTTTGGTGCACCTTCTCCGGGCAAACCAGCCCGTCAGCATGACCACTAGGCACCTTCGGTGGGAAAAACAGCTCGTGGGTATGGTCGCTCGACATCTTTGGTGGGAAAAATATCCCATTGGTGCACCTTCATTGGGCAAAACCGCCCGTCATCAAGGGTGCTAGGCACCTTTGGTGGGAAAAATAGCACGTTGGTGCACCTTTAGTGGGCAAACTAGCCTATCGGCACAGCCACTAGGTACCTTTGGTGGGAAAAACAGTCCCTTGGGCGCCTTCGGTGGAAAAAACAGCCAGTTGGGCTCCTTTGTTGGGAAAAATATCACGTTGGTGCACATTTGGTGGGCAAAACGGCCTGTCGAAAAGCCCGCTAGGCACCTTCAGTGGGAAAAACAACACCTTGGTGCACCTTTGGAGGGAAAAAAACCACCCGTCGGCACAGCCACTAGGCACCTTCGACGGGAAAAATAGCCCATTGGGCAACTTCGATGGGAGAAACAACACCTTGGTGATCCTTTGATCAGCAAAACAGCCAATCAGCATAGAGGTTAGACACCTTTGGTGAGAAAAACAACACATTGTTGCACCTTTGATTCACAAAACAGCCCATTGGCACAGTCGCTAGGCACTTTCGGGGGAAAAAGAGCCTGTTGCGCACCTTTGGTGGGAAAAAAAAGGCATGTTGGTGCACCCTTGGTGGGGAAAACAACCCATCGACAAGGCAGCTAGGCATTTTTAGTGGAAAAAAGAGCGCATTGGGCTCCTTGGGTAGGAAAAACAACACATTGGTGCACCTTCGGTGGGCAAAACAACCCGTTGGAGCAGCCATTAGGCACTTTCGATAGGAAAAAAACACCTCGGTGTAACTTCAGAGGGAAAAACAGCCCGTCAGCATAGCTCCTAGACACCTTCGTCAGAAAAACAGCCCGCTGGGCACCTTCGGTGGGGAAAACAGCAAGTTGATGGGCAAAACAGTCAGTTGGCATCGCCACCATGCACCTTCGATGGGAAAAACAACACTTTGGTGTATGTTCAGTGGGAAAAATAGCCCGTTGGGTAACTTTGATGGGAAAAATAGCACATTTGTGCACCTTCAGTGGGTAAAATAGCCAATTAGCACAGCCGCTAGACAACATCCAAGGGTAAAATAGCACGTTGGTTCACCTTTAGTGGCCAAAACAGCCCATTAGCACGGCCACTAGGTACATTTGGTGGGAAAAACAACCCGCTATGCACTTTGGTTAGGAAAAACAACACCTTGGAGCACCTTCGGTGGGCAAAACAACCTATTGATATGGTCGCTAGGCACCTTTGGGTGGAAAATCAACACCTTGGTGCACCTTTTGTGGTAAAACAGCCCGTTGGAAAGGTCGCTAGGCACCTTCTGCAGGAAAAATAGCCCGTTGGGCACCTTTGGTGGGAAAAAAAGCACGTTGGTGCATCTTCGGTGGGAAAAATGTCCAGTCGGCATGGTAGTTATGCACCTTCAATAGCGAAAATAGTGCGTTGGTGCATCTTCAGTGGCCAAACCGGCCTGTCGACACAGCTGCTAGGTAGCATCAGTTGAAAAAATAATACATTGGTTCACTTTCAATAGGAAAAATAGCCCATCGAGACAGTCGCTAGGCACCTATGATGGGAAAAACATTACCTTAGTACACCTTCGGTCGGAAAAACAGCCTGTTGCCACGGTCGCTAAGTACCTTCGGTGGGAAAAATAGCTCGTTGGACATCTTCGATGGGAAAAACAACACGTTGGTACACCTTCAGTAGGGAAAATATCATGTTGGTACACCATCAGCAGGAAAAACAACACCTTAGTGCACCTTTCGTGTGAAAAAACATCCATTGGTATGCCCGCTAGGCACCTTTCGTGGGAAAAATAGCAACTTTGGTGCACCTTTGGAGGGAAAAGCAGCACCTTCAGTGGGAAAAACAACATGTTGGTACATCTTCGGTGGGCAAAATAACTCGTTGGGTAACTTCAGTGAGCCAAATAGCACATTGGTGCACCTTGAGTGGGAAAAACAACATCTTGGTGCACCTTCGGTGGGCAAAATAGTTGGTTGGAATGGTAGGAACTTTGTGGGAAAAATCAACACCTTGGTATAACTTCAGTGGGATAAACAACCCATTTCCAAGATCGCTAGGTACTTCGGTGGGAATAAGAGTCCATTGGGCATCTTTGGTGGGAAAAACAACACTTTGGTGCATCTTCGATGGGCAAAACAGCCTGTCGGCACGACTGCTAGACACCTTCTGTGGGAAAAATAGCACCCTGGTGAACCTTCAGTGGGAATAATAGGTAGGCAGCCGTCGGTGGGAAAAAAAGCCCGTTGGGTACCTTCGGAATGGAAGATATCACGTTGGTGCACCTTTGGTGGGCAAAACAACCCGTCGGCATGGCCGTTAGACACCTTTCTTGGGAAAAATAGTAACTTGGTGCACCTTCGGTGGGTGAAACAGTTCGTTGGCACAACCGCTAGGCACCTTTGGTGGGTAAAACAGCCAGTTGGGCACCTTCGGTGGGAAAAACAACAAGTTGGTGCATCTTTGGTGAGCAAAACAGCTCGTAGGCAAGGCGCTAGGCACCTTTGATAGGAAAAACAACACGTTGGTGCATATTTTGTGAGCAAAACAGCTCAGCAACATAGCCGTTAGGCTCTTTCAGTGGAAAAAACAGCTCATTGGGCACCTTCGGTAGGAAAAACAGTACATGGTGCACCTTCGGTTAGCAAAACAACCCGTCGGCACGATCACTAGTAAACTTCGACGGGAAAAATAGCACGTTGGTATAACTTCAGTGGGTAAAACAGCCCTTCGACACAGCCACTAGGTACATTTAATGGGAAAAACAACCTATTGGCCACCTTCGTTGAAAAAAAAAGCACGTTGGTACACCTTCGGTGTGCAAAAGAGCCTATTAGGACGGTCACTATGCACCTTTAGGGGGAAAATCAACACCTTGGCACACCTTCGATGGGGAAAACAGCCAGGTGGCAAGGTCACTAGGCACCTTCGTTGGGAAAAATGGCCCGTTGGGAACCTTCGGTGGGAAAAACAGCAAGTTGGTGCACCTTGGGGGGTAAAACGGCCCGTTAACAAGCCTGATAGGCACCTTTGGTAAGAAAAACAGCTCATTGATCCATTGTCAGTGGGCAAAATAGCCTGTTGAAACTGCTGCGAAGTACATTACGTGGGAAAAGCAACCTGCTGGGCATCTTCGTTAGGAAAAACAACACATTGGTGCACCTTTGGTGCGCAAAACAGCCTATTGGCACGGTCGCTTGGCACCTTTGGGGGGAAAATCAACACCTTGGTGCAACTTCGGTGGGATAAACAACTAGTTGGCAAGGTTGCTAGGCTCTTTTAGTGAGAACAACAGTCCGTTAGGCATCTTCGGTGGGACAAACAGCACCTTAGTGCACCTTCAATGGGCAAAACAGCCCATTGGCACTGCTACTAGATACCTTCAGTGGGAAAAACAACACCTTGGTGCACCTTCGGTTGGAAAAATAGGTAAGCGGTCGTCGGTGGCAAAAATAGCCTGTTGGCCATCTTCGATGGGAAAAACATCACATTGGGGCACCTTTGGTGGGAAAAACAGTCCGTCAATATGGCCATTAGACACCTTCGGTGGTAAAAATAGTACCTTGGTGAACCTTCAGTGGGCAAAACATCTTGTTGGCACAGCCGCTAGGAACCTTCGGTTGGTAAAACAACCCGTTAGGCACCTTTGGTAGGAAAAATAGCACATTGGTTAACCTTTGGTGGGCAAAATATCTGTCAACATGGCCGTTAGGCAACTTCGATGGGAAAAAAAGTATGTTGGTGTAACTTTGGTGGGCAAAACAACCTTTTGGCATGGCCACTACGCACCTTTGGTGGTAAAAACAACACATTGGTGAACCTTTTATGGGCAAAATAGCTCGTCAGCACAATCGCTAGGCTCTTTGGGTAGCGAAAATAGCTCGTTGGGCACCTTTGGTGGGAAAACAACATGTTGAGACACCTTCGGTGGGCAAAACAGCCGTCGGCACGACCACTGGGCGACTTCGATGGGAAAAACAACACATTGGTGCAACTTTGGTGGGCAAAACAACCCTTCACCACGACCTCTATGTACATTCGGCGAGAAAAACAACCCACTAGCCACCTTTTTTGGTAAAAATAGCACGTTGCTGCACCTTCAGTGTGAAAAAGAACTTGTTGACATGATCGCTAGACACCTTTAGGGGGAAAATCAACACCTTGGTGGAACTTCGATGAGGAGAACAGCCCGTTGGCAAGGTTGCTAGGCATCTTGGGTGTTAAAAAAAGATCTTTGGGCACCTTCGGTGGGAAAGATAGCACGTTGGTGCAACTTGGGCGGGCAAAAGAGCACGTCAGCAAGGCCCTTAGGCACCTTCGGTAGGAAAAACAACACGTTGGTGCACCTTTAGTGGGAAAAATAGCCCTTGGCATGAGTGCTAGGTATATTCGGTGGAAAAAACAGCCTGCTGGGCACCTTCTTTGGGATAAAAGCATGTTAGTGCACCTTTCGTGTGCAAAACAGCTTGTTTGCATGGCCCCTAGGCACATTTGGTGGGAAAATCAACTCCTTGGTGCACCTTTGGTGTGCAAAATAGCCCATTGGCAATGTCGCTAGGCACCTTTGGTGGGTAAAACAACCCATTAGGAACCTTTGGTGGGAAAAATAGTCCATTGACATGGCCACTATGCACCTTCGGTGGGAAAAACAACCTGTCGGCACAACCGTTAGACACCTTCGGTGGGAAAACAGCACCTTGGTGTAACTTTTGAGGCAAAAACAGCCCGTGAGCACGGCCGCTAGGCACCTTCTATGGGAAAAATAGCCCGTTGGGCACCTTCAGTGGGAAAAACAACATGTTGGTGCACCTTTGGTGTTCAAAACAGCCCATTGCCATGGCTGCTAGGCACCTTCTTTGGGAAAAATAGCCCATTGGGTAACTTCGGTGGGAAAAACAACATGTTTATGCACCTTTGGTGGGAAAATTAACCAATTGGCATGGTCTCTAGGCCACTTCAACGAGAAAAATAGCATGTTGGTGCACCTTCGGTGGGTAAAACAACCCATTACCACGGCCGTTAGGTACATTCAGTGGGGAAAAACAACATGTTCGACATCGTCATTGGGAAAAATAGCATCTTGGTGCACCTTCGATGGGCAAAACAGCATGTTGGCACAGTCGCTTGACACATTTAAAGGGAAAACCAGCACCATACTACACATTTGGTAGGCAGAACAGCCCGTTGGCAAGGTCGCTAGAAACCTTTGATGGGAAAAACAGCCTATTGGGCACCTTTGGTAGGAAAAACAGCACGTTCATGCACCTTGGGTGGGCAAAATAGTATTTTGGCAAGGCCACTAGGCACCTTCGATGGGAAAAACAACACATTGGTGCACTTTTGCTGGGTAAAACAGCTCGTCCACAGGGCCCCTTGCCATTTTCGATGGGACAAACTGCCCGTTAGGAACCTTTGGTGGCAAAAACGGCACGTTGGTGAACCTTCAATGGGCAAAATAGCCCATCAGCATGGCCGTTTGATGCCTTTGGTGGGAAAAACAACACATTGGTGCACCTTTGGTGGGAGAAATAGCAAGTTGGTGCATCTTTGATGGGCAAAACAGACAATCGACATAACCGTTAGGCATCTTCGATGGGAAAAACAGTACCTTGGGGTAAAAAATAGCCTGTTGGGTGCCTTCATTAGGAAAAACAACATGTTGGTGCATCTTCAGTTTGCAAAACAGTCTGTTTGCATGATCCCTAGGCAACTTTGGGGAGTAAATCAACAAGTTGGTGCACCTTCGGTGGGAAATATAGCCCGTTGGTAAGGTCGCTAGGCACCTTTGGTGGGGAAAACAACACCCTGGTGCACCTTTATTTGGCAAACAGCGTGTTGGCACGACTGTTAGGCACCTTCGCTGGGAAAAATAGCCTGTTGGGCACTTTCGGTAGGAAAAATAGTACATTGGTGAACCTTCGGTGGGGAAAACAGCCTGTCAGCAAGGCTGCCAGGCACCTTTAGTGGAAAAATCAGCACATTAGTGCACCTTTGGTTGGAAAAACAGCCTGTCGGTAAGGCCACTAGGCACTTTCGGTGGCACAAATAGCCCGATGGGCCTCTTCGGTGCAAAAAAAGCACATTTGTGCAACTTGGGTGGGTAAAATAGCCTACCGGCACATTCGTTATGCAGCTTTGGCGGGAAAAACAGCACCTTGGTTCACCTTTTGAGGGAAAAATAGCCCGTTGACACGGCTGCTGGGCACCTTCGGTGGGAAAAATAGCCCATTGGGCTCCTTCAGTGGAAAAAACAGCCCGTCAGTAATGCCGTTAGGCACATTCGATGGGAAAAACCACCTGTTGGGCACCTTCGTTGGGAAAAACAACACCTTGGTGCACCTTCGGTGGGCAGAAGAATCCGTTGGCATGACCGTTAGGCACCTTCAGCAGAAAAAGCAACACCTTGCTACACCTTCGGTGGGAAGAAGAACCCGTTGGCACCGTCGTTAGGAACCTTTGATGGGAAAAACTACCTATTGGGCACCTTCGGTGGGAAAAACAACACGTTAGTGCATCTACGGTGGGAAAAATAGCCTGCTGGGTACCTTTTCTGGGAAAAATAACCTGCTGGGCACCTTTTGTGGGAAAAACAGCATGTTGGTATAACTTTGGTGGGCAAAACAACCCTTCCGCTCAGCCGATAGGCACATTTGATGCAAAAAATAGCCCATTAGGCACCTTTGTTAGGAAAAACAACACCTTGGTGCACCTTCAGTGGGTAAACAGTCCGTCGGCACGGCCACTAGGCACCTACAGTGGCAAAAACAACACCTTGGTACACCTTCGGAGGGAAAACTAGCCCATTGGGCACCTTCGGTGGGAAAAACAGCATGATGGTGCACCTTCAGTGGGGAAAATAGTGCCTTGGTGCACCTTTGCTAGACAAAATAGCCATTCGACACAGCCGTTAGGCACCTTCAATGGGAAAAACATCTCCTCCGGTTCAAAAAATAGCTCGTTGGCACTGTCGCTAGGCGCCTTCGGTGGGAAAAAAATCCTGTTGTCCTCCTTCGGTGGGAAAATAGACTATCAGAACGACTGCTAGGGCCCTTCGGTGGGAAAAACAGCCCGCTGGGCACCTACATTGGGAAAAATAGCAAGTTGGTGCACCTTCAGTGGGCAAAAATGCTACGAGGCCGTCGATGGGAAAAACAACCTGTTATACACCTTCGGTGGAAAAAAAAAACACGTTGGTAGAGATTAGGTGGGGAAAATAGCTCGTCGACACGGTCGTTAGACACCTTTGTTAGGAAAAATAGCACATTGGTCCACCTTCGGTGGGCAAAATAGCATGTTGACACAGCCACTAGGCACCTTTGATAGGTAAAACAGCCCATTGGGCACCGTCTGTCGAAAAAATAGCACGTTGGTGCACCTTTGGTGGGAAAAACTACCCGTTGGCAAGGCTGCTAGGCACCTTCAGTGGGAAAAATAGTATGTTGGTGCACCTTTGGTAGGAAAAATAGCCCATCGGTAAGGGCGCTAAACATCTTCAGTAGGAAAAACGGCATGTTGATGCAACTTTAGTGGGAAAAACAACCCGTCAGCATGGCCACTATGCACATTTGGTGGCAAAAGCAGCCTATGGGGCCCCTTCACTTGAAAAAATAGCACGTTGGTGCACCTTCGGTGGCAAAACAGCCTATCGGCACAGCTGTTAGACACCTTCGATGGGAAAAACAACACCTTGGTTCTCCATTGGAGGGGAAAAATAGCCCTTCGGCACCTTCGGTGAGAAAAACAACCCTTTAGGTAGCTTCGGTGGGAAAATCAACACGTTGGTATATATTCGGTGGGCAAAATAGCCCGTTGGCACAGCTGCTATGCACCTTTAATAGGAAAAACAGCACCTTGGTGCACCTTTGGTGGGTAAAACAGTCTTTTGACACGGCCGCTAGGCAACTTCGGTGGGAAAATCAACTCATTGGGCTACTTCGGTGTGGAAAAATAGCATGTTTGTGCACCTTTGGTGGGCAAAACATCCCGTCAGCAAGGTTGCTAGGCAACTTCGATGAGAAAAATAGCACATTGGTGCCCCTTCGATGGGGAAAACAACCAGTCAGCACAACTATTAGGCACCTTCAATGGGAAAAACAGCACCTTGGTGAAGCTTCGATGGGTAAAACAGCCTGTTAGGCACCTTTGGTGAGAAAAATAGCACGTTGGTGCCTAGCGGCCACTAGGCACAGGCGCTAGGAAAAACAACCCTTCAGCATGGCCGTTAGGCAACTTCGACCAGAAAAACAACACATTGGTTTACCTTCAGTGGGTAAAACAACCCATTAGCGTGGCTACTAGGAGCATTTGGTGGGGAAAAACAGCCCACTGGCCACCTTCGTTAGGAGAAACAACACGTTGGTGCACCTTCAGTGTGCAAAAGAACCTGTTGGCACGGTCGATAGGCACCTCTGGGGGGAAATCAACAACTTGCCTCACCTTTCGGGGGCAAAACATGCCGTTGGAAAGGTCGCTAGGCACCTTCGATGGGAACAACAGTTTGGTCAGCACCTTCGTTGGGAAAAACAGCATGTTGTTGCACCTTCAGTAGGGAAAATAGCCCGTTGGCACGATCGTTAAATACCTTCGGTGAGAGAAACAGCACCTTGGTTCAACTTCGGTGAGTAAAACAGCCCATTGGACATGTTAGGTAGGCAAAACAACCCCTCGGTAAGGCCACTAGACACCTTTGGTGGCAAAAATAGCACGTTGGTGCACCTTTTGTGGGCAAAACAATCTACTGGCACAGTCGCTAGGCACCTTCGGTGGGTAAAACAACCTATTGGGCACCTTCGGTGGGCAAAATAGCCCATTAGCGCAACATTAGTGGAAAAAATAGCCCATCGACACGACTGCCAAGAAACTTCGACAGAAAAATAGCAAGTTGGTGAACCTTGAATGGGAAAAATAGCCCGTTGGCATGACTACTAAGAGCATTTGGTGGGAAAATAGCACGCTGGCCACCTTCGTTGGGAAAAATAGCAAGTTAGTGAACCTTTGATTTGCAAAAGAACCTGTTGGCATGGTCACTAGGCCGCTTTGGGGGGAAAATCAACACCTTGGTGCAGATTCGGGGGGTAAAATAGCCTACTGGCAAGGTTGTTAGGCACCTTTGGCGTGAAAAACAGCCTGTTGGGTACCTTCGGTGGGAAAAAAAGCATGTTGGTGCACCTTGAGCAAGCAAAAGAGTTCGTCAGCAAGGCTGCTAGGCACCTTCAGTGGGGAAAATAGCATGTTTGTTGGGCCCCGTCTCCGAGGCCCAACATTCGGAAACACATAAGCATAGAAGACCCATAACTCACAACATACCGACCTCAATTTGGGGACATGCAGTAGGAAATTTGGATCGGCTTCCTAAGAACATTTGTTCCTCATGGTCTAACGATTCTAACACCACTGGAAACGCTTAA
>JAOSBN010021215.1:0-17271 GCA_027563595.1 Erythroxylum suave | reverse complement strand
ACTCCTCTTCATAATAATCTTCATAAGGGTCTCCATCATCTTCAACATAGTCACCAACTTCTTCCTCTATCTCTCTCGGCAACGGGGAAGGGCTTTACACATGCCTTCCTCTTCTAACAATAGGCCTAAAAGCGTATTCCTTGGCCTTTAATGCCTCATTCTCTAATCAGAGTTTTTCCATCTGTTGTAACAATTCTTCGTTGGTGCAAGGTTGGTTTTTTGGTGGTGGTTGATTTTTTAGCTGTTCGGATGTCATGGCTATTTGGTTAAAGGAAAAAGGATAAACCTTGGCTCTGATACCACTTGATGGAGGGAAGGATGTGAAAAGGTCAAGTTGTATAGTTGGAAGTGAAAGAATTTGGTTTAAGAGGCGATTTGGTGAAATTTTGTGAAAGATAGTCTCTTGGACAGGAAATTTGCGCTGAATTTGTGGGCGTGTACAGGACAAACGATAAAGAACTATCCAACAAGTTCCTATAGAAAGTTGTGGGATTTTCTGTTAGCTATTCAGTAACACAAGTTTCAGATTAATCGGACAAGTATGGAACGAGTTATGGCCAAAATACTGACGAGAGGTCAGAATCAGGGGCACAGGAAAACAAGCAGCAAACGATTGAGAATTTTGGAAAAATTCACAAACCCAGTTTTTATGCTTTTGGATGAGCAATAACCCAGGTAGGTGAACAGCCAAATGGAGCCACAAATCTAGATAGTTTTTTGATAAAATTTTCTGACTTCTCCCAATGGAAACTAAAAGACAAATATATATAGAAAGTGCAAGAGTTTAGGAAAGCCACAATGGCAACCGGCCCCTCAAAACTCGTCACATTCCAATTCTAATTTTAACATATCATAAACATACCATAAAGCCTATACTTGGCCTGACCTTAATATGGAAACATAAAGCTAAAACAAACATAAATGTTGGCCCAAAAAATACAAAACATAAAACATTGATAAAATGCATAACCTAAAATAAAAATATGGTAATTCCTTAGTTGATTAGGCAATGGCTTGGATCATGTTTGGGCCCCAAAATGGGCTGAGTTGTTGTTGTTGACGGCTCCAAATGGGCAGCAAATGAGTCCTTAAGAATTACCATGGCTTTGACAACTCCAAAAGGCTTGATGTGAACTTGAACTTGCCAAAACATCCCGAGAGTGTCCTCCACTTGTAGGGTAGTGTCTTCAACTTGTAGGGAAGTTTCTTTCACTAGCTTGACTTGACTTGGAGAGAATCCCATGCTAGCTAAGTCTTCAAGGGCTTGTGTTGATGGCCCACCATCAGGATCTTTATTTAGATATTTTCATCATTTGACATAACTAGAGCTTTAATTACTTTTGAGTACGAAATCTTAGCACAAATAATTTCTGGATGTGCTTAAATAATTTTTTGCACAAAATTACTAGCACCTATCATGATTAGACTAGTGAACAAATGGAAATCACTAACCGAGAAGCAAAAAGCATACTAGAAAAGATTATGGGGCACTTAGGTAAAGGTTGGTATATAGAAATTCTTGTGCCTTACACCACATCATTTAGGCTAGTTTATGGAAAATCTCGTCCTTTACATTAATGTAAGAGCATAAACTAATTTTAGCCATAAAGTTTCTTCAGTTTAACCAAGACTTTATAGGTGAAAAGTGAATACTCCAAATCAACGAGTTAGATGAAATCTATAAATGCTCTTTTGGAGATGAGTTATTACTTTTATAGAAAGATGATGTTAATTCTATAAACTAACTAATAGATTCCTAAGCAAATTATGTGCTTCTTTTAACTTAAAGTTTAATAAGCAAGAAAGTTATACCCTTTGTTTCTCAACTATGAGCTCTAATGGTGATCATTTTTGCTCAATCCTTTTGTTAAATTTGGAACTTTTTTTATGCTATGGTACTTTTTAAGTTCTTTATGAAGTTATGTTGATGACTTGGCCTAACTAGAGCTCTAATTACTTATGAGTACATCATCTTGCAACGAATAATTTTTGGATGTGATTAAATGAACTTTTGTTACACAAAATGATTAGCTATTATCATCATTAGACTACTGAACTAAAGGTAATCACAAACCCAGGAACATGAAGTATACTGGAAAAGATTGTGGGGCACTTAAATAAAGGTTGATAAAGAGAAATTCTTGTGCCTTATGCCACATCAATATAGTAATTAATGGATTCCTTGAACAAATTTTGTGCTCATTTCGACTTGAAGTGTAATGAGCAAGAAAGTTATAGCATTGTATTGACAAATTTGAGTTATAATGTTGACCATCTTGCCTCAATCGCTGGGTTAGAATTTGAAGTTTTTTATGCTATGGTACCTATTAAGTTCTTTATAAAGCTAAACGACATGGCATAACTACAACTTTAATTACTTATGAGTACATAATCTTGCAACCAATAATTTGTGGATGTACTTAAATGATTTGTTGTTAGACAAAATGACTAGCCCCTATCATGAGTAGACTAGTGCACAAATGAAAATCGCTAATCGAGAACCAGAAAGCATATTAGAAAAGATTATAGGGAACTTAAGTAAAGGTTGGTATATTGAAATTCTTCTGCCTTACACCATATCATTTAGGCGGGTTTAACAAAAATCTTTTCCTTACAACTATTATTCGGGCATAAACTGTCTTCATCCATAAAGTTTCTTAAGTTTAACCAAGTCCTTATAAGTGAAAAATGAATACTTCAAATTCATAGGTTGGATGAGTAGTTTGACAAGGCAAATGAAAATTCATATATAAAAAAGCAATAGGCAAAGGTAGGGGAAGAACATCCTCACAAGATCTTCAAATTCCCGTTTGGATATGATTTGTTGCTCCTATATAAAGCTAATGTTAATTTGATAACGTAACTTAAGGATTCCTTGAGTGAATTCGGTAGTGTTTTCAACATAAAGTTTAATGAGCAAGAAAGTTATATCCTTTTTTTTTCACAACTATGAGCCCTAATGTTGACCTTCTTGGCTTAGTTGTTGGGTTAAATATGGATGTTTTTGATGCTATGGCAATTTTTAACATCTTTATAAAGATATTTTCATGATTTGACAAAACTCGAGCTATAATTACTTATGAGTACGTAATCTTGGAACAAATAATTTTTGAATGCGCTTAAATGATTTGTTCTAGCACAAAATTGCTAGCATCTATCATAATTAGACTAGTGAACAAATGGAAATCACTAACCGAGAACCAAAAACATACTAGAAAAGATTGTGGGGCACTTAAGTAAAGGTTGGTATATAGAAATTCTTGTGCATTGCACCACATCATTTAGGCTAGTTTACGAAAAATCTTGTCCTTGCCATTATTATAAGAGCATAAACATATTTGGTCATAAAGTTTCTTAAGTTTAACAATGAGTTAGATGAGAGCTTTAAATGCTCTTTTGAAAATGAGTAGTTGCTCTTATAGAAAGCTGATGTTAACTCTATAAAGTAAGTAATGGATTCCCTGAGTAAATTCTGTGCTCTTTTTAACTTAAAGTTTGACGAGCAAGAAAGTTATACCCTTTTTTTCACAAGAGTGAGCTATAATGGTGACCATCTTGGCTCAACTGATGGGTTAAATTTGGAGGTTTTTTATGCTATGGTACTTTTTAAGTTCTTTGTGAATCTATTTTCATGATTTGACATAACTAGAGCTCTAATTACTTATTAGTACATCATTTTGCAACGAATAATTTGTGGATGTGCTTAAATGATTTGTTATTACACAAAATGACTTTCATCTATCATGATTAGACTAGTGCATAAATTGAAATAACTAACCAGGAACTAGAAAACGTACTAGAAAAGATTCTGGGGTAGTTAAGTAAAGGTTGGTATATAGATATTCTTATGCCTTGCACCACATCATTTAGGCTAGTTTATGGAAAATCTTGTCCTTGCCATTAATATAAGAGCATAAACCTTTTTATCCATAATTTTTCTTATGTTTAACCAAGTCTTTATAGGTGAAAGTTGAATACTCCAAATTGATGAGTTAGACGAGTGGTTCAACAAGGCATATGAAAATTCACACATAAAAAGTTAATAGGCAAAGGAAGGGCAAAAACAACTTCATAAGATCTTTAAATTCTCTTTTTGAGATGATTTGTTGCTTATATATAATGCTGATGTTAATCCTATAAAGTAACTCATGGATTCCTTAAGGGAATTTTGTACTCTTTTCAACAAAAAGTTTAATGTGCAAGAAAATTATATCCTCTTTTTCGCTACTATGAGCTCTAACGTTGACCATCTTGGCTCAATCATTGGGTTAAATTTCGAAGTTTTTGATGCTATAGCATTTCCTAGGATCTTTATGTAGATATTTTCATGATTTTACATAACTAGAGCTATAATTACTTATGAATACGTAATATTGGAACAAGTAATTTTTGGAACTACTTAAATGAATTCTTGCTACACAAAATGGCTAGAATCTATAACAATTAGACTAGTGAACAAATGGAAATCACTAACCGAGAACTAAAAAGTATACTGGAAAAGCTTGTGGAGCATTTAAGTAAAGGTTGGTGTATAGAAATTTTTATGCCTTCCACCACATCTTTTACGCTAGTTTAGTGAAAATCTTTTGCTTACAACAGATGGAGCACCATGGTCATGTGAAAGATAAGAAGAGAAGTATACATGGTGTGATCCACCTCAAAGAAGCCTAGGACATGGCTTGCTTCCAAAAGGAGGCTTAAGAGCCAAAATTGGATCATATTTGAAGTCTAAATGTGAAAGGAAAGGGGCTGAATGAAATTCCCATATTAAAGGCCCAACGTTTAAGTCTAATCTTCCTAAAGATCCATTACAAGATGTTGGAGGCCTAATGACCAGAGCTAGGGCCAAAGCAATGAAGCAAGCATTGAATTGTTTGTTCCAAGACCTTCAAGAGATACAACCCATATTGTTGAGTTAGATTTCATCTCATAAAGTTCCAAGAGGCATTTTCTTACACCTTGAAGCCCAACATGAAGTGTCCAAAGGCCCACATGGAGTCCAATTAGGAGAACTCACTTAAAATACCATATGACAACCATGTGCCACTTAAAATAAGGAGAAGGACGTGATCTATAAGGTCCAACATGTTAAGATCATTTTTTAATTAGTTTCCTTTTTTGTTTTTCTTGAAATAAGGTCATCTAGTCAACACCTTTCTAAGTTTATTTTGTTTCCCTTTAGGGATTAATTTGTTTCCTTTTATTTACTTTCTTCTTTAGGACATTACGTTAGGAAGTTTGTCCTATAAATAGGCACCTTCTATTTACTTTTCAGGGGGGTTTTTATTTTAGAAATACTATGAAGTATTATTGGGAGCATTCTTTCTTTCTTTGTATTCTTTGAGAATACTTCACTTATCAAAGGAGTGGTCTTCCTTTGTGGCATCCCAAGGTTAGATTTCTAAGAGGCAAGTTCTCTTAGGGTTCTTTCCATTAACCATCATTCTTGCTAGAGTTCTAAGAGGCAAGTTCTTTTTGGATTCTTTGTATTGACCATCATTCTTCCAACCACTTTTCTCTTTGTGCTCTATTTCCATCTTTTCAATTTTGTTTCTTATGCATCTATATGTGTTTGATTCTAGTCATTCCTGAGCATAGTTTCATCTTATTAAAGGTTCTCTAGGACAAGTTCCTATTAGGTCTCGCATCAACAACCAATATTAGAGCATAAATCATCTTTAGCTATAAAGTTTCTTAAGTTTAACTAAGATTTTGTTTGTGAAAAGTAAATACTCCAAATAATTGAGTTGGATGAGTGGTTGGACAAGGCACATGAAAATTCACATATGAAGAAGTAATAGGTAAAGGAAGGGCAAGAACAACTTCGCAAGATCTTAAATTCCCTTTTGGAGATGATTTATTGCTCCTATATAAAGCTGATGTCAATATCATAGATTCCCTGAGTGAATTTTGTAAACAATTTAACATAAAGTTTAAAAAGCAAAAAGGTTATATCCTTTTTTTCACGACCATGAGCTCTATTGTTGACCATATTAGCCCTATAGTTGGGTTAAATTTGGAAGTTTTTGATGCTATGGCACTTTTTAGGATCTTTATGAAGATATTTTCATGATTTGACATAACTAGAGCTATAATCACTTATGAGTACGTAATATTGGAACAATTAATTTCTGGATCTACTTAAAACGATTTTTGGTTATACAAAAAGGCCAGAACCTATCATGATTAGACCAGTGGACAAATGGAAATCACTAACCGAGAACCGAAAATGATATTCAAAAAGCTTATAGAGCACTTAAGTAAAGGTTGGTCTACATAAATTTTTGTGCCTTCCACCACATCATTTAGGCTAGTTTTATGAAAATCTCGTCCTTACAACTAATATTAGAGAATAAACTATCTTTATCTATACAGTTTCTTAAGTTTAACTAAGAATTTATTGGTGAAAAGTGAATACTCCAAGTCAATGAGTTAGATGAGATCTTTAAATGCTCTTTTGGAGATGATTTGTTTCTCATGTACAATGTTGATGTTAATTCTAAAAAGTAACTCATGGATTCCATGAACAAAATTTGTTCTCTTTTTAACTTAAAGTTTGATGAGCAAGAAAGTTACCCTTTTTTTGAACTATGATCTCTAATGGTGACCATCTTTGCTCAATCAATGGGTTAAATTTAGTAGTTTTTGATGCTGTGGTACTTTTTAAGTTCTTTATGAAGATATTTTTATGATTTGGCATAACTAGAGCATTAATTACTAATGAGAGCATCATCTAGCAACAAATAATTGGTGTATGTGTTTAAATGATTTGTTATTACATATAATGACTAGTGAACAATTGGAAATCTCTAACAGAGAACCAAAAAGCATACTAGAAAAGATTGTGGGGCACGTAATTAAAGGTTAGTATATACTAGTTTATGGAAAATCTTGTCCTTGCAATTAATATAAGAGCATAAAAATTATTTTTTCCTTAAAGTTCCTCAAGTTTAAAGTAGACTTTATAGGTGAAAACTGAATACTCCAAATCAATGAGTTAGATGAGATCTTTAAATGCTCTTTTGGAGATGATTTGTGGCTCTTGTACAATGTTGATGTTAGTTCTACAAAGTAACTCATGGATTCAAATTTTTGTCTCTTTTTAACCTAAAATTTAGTGAGCGAGTAAGTTATGCTCTTTTTTTTCACAACTATGAGCTCTAATTGTGATTGGCTCAATCGATGGGTTAAATTTGGCAGTTTTGATGCTATGGTACTTGTTAAGTTCTTTATGAGGCTATTTTAATGACTTGGCATAACTAGAACTTTAATCACTTATGATTGCATCATTTTCCAACGAATAATTTGTGCATGTGTTTAAATGATTTGTTGCTACACAAAATTACTGGCACCTATCATGTTATACTAGTGAAGAAATGGAAATCACTAACTAGGAACCAAAATGGATATTGGAAAAGATTGAGGGGCGCTTAAGTAAAGGTTGGTGTACATAAATTCTTAAGCCTTGCATCACATCATTTAGGCTAGTTTATGGAAAATCTATTCCTTACCAATAATATAAGAGCATAAACCATTTTTAGCCACAAAGTTTCTTAAGTTTAACCAAAACTTTATAAGTGAAAAGTGAATACTCCAAATCAATGAGTTAGATGAGATCTTTAAATCCTCTTTTGGTGATGATTTGTTGTTCTTGTACAATGTTGATGTTAATTCTATAAAGTAACTCGTAGATTACATGAACAAATTCTGTGCTCTTTTTAACTTAAAGTTTGATGAGAAAAAATTTATACCTAATTTTCAAAACTATGAGCTCTAATTGTGACCATCTTTGCTTAATCGATGGGTTAAATTTGGTAGTTTTTGATGCTATGATACTTTTTATGTTCTTAATGAAACTATTTTCATGATTTGGCACAACAATAGCTATAATTACTTATAAGTACACAATCTTGCAATGAATAACTTGTGGATGTACTTAAATGATTTGTTGTTGGATAAAATGGCTAGCACTTATTATGATTAGACTAGCGAACAAATGAAAATCACTAATCGAAAACCAAAAAGCATGCTAGAAAAGATTGTGGGGAACTTAAGTAAAGGTTGGCATATAGAAATTCTTGTGCCTTGCATAACATCATTTAGCCTAGTTTATGGAAAATCTTGTCCTTGCCATTAATGTAAGAGCACAAAACGTTTTTAGCCATAAAGTTTCTTAAGTTTAACCAAGACTTTATAGGTGAAAAGTGAATACTCCAAATCAATGAGTTAGATAAGATCTTTAAATGCTCTTTTGAAGATGAGTTGTTGCTCTTATAGAAAGCTGATGCTAATTCTATAAAGTAACTAATGGATTCCCTGAGCAAATTTTGTGCTCTTTTTAACTTAAAGTTTAATGAGGAAGAAAGTTATACCCCATATTTCCCAACTATGAGCTCTAATGGTGACCATCTTGGCTCAATCATTGGTGTAAATTTGGAATTTTTTATTGCTATGGTACTTTTTAAGTTCTTTATAAAGCTATTTTAATGATTTGGTATAACTAGAGCTCTAATTGCTTATAAGTACATCATCTTGCAACAAATAATTTTTGGATGTGCTTAAATGATTTGTTGTTACATAAAATGATTAGCACCTATCATGATTAGACTACTGAACAAATGGAAATCACTAACCGAGAAACAAAAAAGATACTAAAAAGGATTGTAGGGCACCTAAGTAAAGGTTGGTACATAGAAATTCTTCTGCTTTGCATCACATCAATATAGTAATTCATGGATTCCCTGAGAAAATTTTGTGCTCTTTTCAACTTAAAAAGTAATGAGCGAGAAAGTTATAGCCTTTTATTCACAACTTTTAGCTATAATGTTGGCCATCTTGTCTCAATCGCTAGCATAAAAATTGAAAATTTTAATGCTATGTTACCTTTTAAGTTCTTTGTGAATCTATTTTCATGATTTGGCACAACTATGGCTATAATTACTTATAAGTACATAATATTCCAAAAAATAATTTATGGATGTGATTAAATGATTTGTTGTTACAGAAAATGACTAGCACCTATCATGATTAGACTAGTGAACAAATGGAAATCACTAATCGAGAACCAAAAAACATACTAGAAAAGATAATAGGGCACTTAAGTAAAGGTTCATATATAGAAATTCTTCTTCCTTACACCACATCATTTAGGCTAGTTTAACGAAAATCTTGTCCTTACAACTAATATTAGAGCATAAAATGTCTTTATCTATAAAGGTTCTTAAGTTTAACCAAGGCTTTATAAGTGAAAAGTGAATTCTCCAAATCAATGAGTTCGATGAGTGGTTTGACGTGGCATATGACAATTAACATATACAAAAATAAAACGCAAAGGAAAGATAAGACCAACTTCACAAGATGTTTAGCTACTCTTTTTGTTAGTGATTTGTTGCTTTTATTTAAAGTTGATGTTAGATCTTTATAGCAATTGATGGATTCCCTGAGCAAATTTTGTGCTCTTTTCGACTTAAAGTGTAATAAGCTAGAAAGTTATATCCTTTTATTCATAACTTTGAGCTCTAATGTTAAACATATTGTCTCAATCGCTGGGTTAAAATTTGAAGTTTTTGATACTGTGGTACCTTTAAATTCTTTATGAAGGTAATTTCATGATTTGACATAACTAGAGCTATATTTACTTATGAGTACATCATCTTGCGATGAGTGATTTGTGGATGTGCTTAAATGATTTATTGTTACAAATAATGACTAGCACCTATCATGGCTAGATTGGTGAACAAACTGAAACCACTAACCGAGAACCAAAAAGGATATTAAAAAGGATTGTGCAGCACTTAAGTAAAGGTTGGTATATAGAAATTCACCACATCATTTAGACTAATTTAGGGAAAATCTATTCCGTACCATTAATATAAGAGCATAATCCATTTTAGCCATAAAGTTTCTTAAATTTAACCAAGACTTTATAGGTGGAAGTGAATACTCCAACTTAATGAGCTGGATGAGTAGTTCGACTAGGCATATGAAATTCACATATCAAATTGCAATAAGAAAAGGAAGGGCTAGAACAACTTCACAAGATATTTAAATTCCCTTTTGAAGATGATTTATTCCTTTTATATAAAGCTAAGTGAATTCTATGGTCTTTTTAACATAAAGTTTAAAGAGCAAGAAAGTTATATCCTTTTTTCACGGCTATGAGCTCTAATGTTGACCATCTTGGCATTTATTGATTTAAATTTGGAAGTTTTTGATGTTATGACACTTTTTAGGATGCTTATGAAGATATTTCATGATTTGACATAACTAGAGTTATAATTATTTGTAAGCACAAAATCTTAAAACAAATAATTTATGGATGTGCTTAAATGACTTGTTGTTGCACAAAATGGCTAGCACCTATCATGACTAGACTAGTGAAAAAATGGAAATCACTAACCGATAATGAAAGAGCATACTAGAAAAGATTATGGGGACCTTAAGTAAAGGTTGGTATATAGAAAGTCTTATGATGTGCACCACATCATGTAGGCTAGTTTAGGGAAAATTTTGTCCTTACCATTAATATAAGAGCATAAACCTTTTCTAGCAATAAAGTTTCTTAAGTTTAACTAGGAATTTATAGGTGAAAAGTGAATACTTGAAGTCCATGAGTTAGATGAGATCTTTCAATGCTCTTTTGGAGATGATTTGTTGCTCTTGTGCAATGTTGATTTTAATTCTATAAAGTAACTCTTGGATTCAAATTCTATGGTCTTTTTAACTTAAAATTTAATGAGTAAGAAAGTTGTACCCTTTTTTTCCCAAACTTTGAGCTCTAATTGTGATCGTTTTGGCTCAAATGATGGGTTAAATTTGGCAGTTTTTGATGCTATGATACTTTTCAAGTTCTTTATGAAGCTATTTTCATGATTTGGCATAACGTGAGGTTTAACTACTTATGATTGCATCATCTTCCAATGAATAATATGTGGATGTGCTTAAATGGTTTGTTGTTACACAAAATTACTAGCACCTATCATGTCAGACTAGAGAAGAAATGAAAATCTCTAACTGGGAACGAAAAAGGATATTGGAAAAGATTGAGAGGCGCTGAAGTAAAGTTTGTTATACTTAAATTCTTATGCATTGCATCACATCATTTAGGCTAGTTTATGAAAAATCTATTCCTTACCATTAATATAAGAGCATAAACCATTTTTATCAACAAAGTTTCTTAAGTTTAACCAAGACTTTATAGGTGAAAGTGAATGCTCCAAATAAATAAGTTAGATGAGTGGTTCGACTGAAAATTCACGCATAAAAGATAATAGGAAAAGGAGAAGCAAGAACAACTTCATAAGATCTTTAAATTCTCCTTCGAAGACGATTTGTTGCTCTTATATAATGCTTATGTTAATTGTATAATGTAACTTATGGATTCCCCGAGGGAATTTTATGTTCTTATCAATAAATGAGCAAGAAAGTTATATCCTCTTTTTCAGAACTATAAGCTCTAATGTTGACCATCTTGGCTCAATCGTTGTGTTAAATTGGGAAAACTTTGACACCATAGTAATTTTTAAGCTCTTAATAAAGCTATTTTCCTGATTTGGCGTAGCTACAACTATAATTACTTATAAGTACATAATCTTGCAACGAATAATTTGTGGATGTGCTTAAATGATTTGTTGTTGCACAAAATGGCCAGCACCTATTATGATTAGGCTAGTGAAAATTGGAAATAACTAATAGAGAACCAAAAAGCATGTTAGAAAAGGTTGTGGGCCACTTAAGTAAAGGTTGGTATATAGAAATTCTTGTGCCTTGAACCACACCATTTGACCTAGTTTATGGAAAATCTTGTCCTTGCCATTAATATAAAAACATAAAACGTTTTTAACCATAAAGTTTCTTAAGTTTGACCAATAATTTATAAGTGAAAAGTGAATAGTCCAAATCAACGACCGATTAATTCATTACGAAAAACAAAATGTAGATAGCAACAACCACCATTTCATCTAACATACGTATTTTGGATTTTGCAATGGATCTAAATCTTTCATTAATGGAAAATTTTTCTTTTTTTATTAGTCATATCAAGGGGGATAAGCTTCATCTTCGAGAGGGAAACAGCTCGGATCACCAGCTAAGGCCCCTAAATGACTGAGTTAGATGTGATCTTTAAATGCTTTTTTGAAGTGAGTTGTTGCTTTTATAAAAAGTTGATGCTAATTCTATAAAGCAACTAATGGATTCCATGAGGGAATTTTGTGCTCCTTCCGACATAAAGTTTAATGAGCAAGAAAGTTATATCCTCTTTTTCATAACTATGAGCTCTAATGTTGACCATCTTGGCTCAATCTTTGGGTTAAATTTGGAAGTTTTTGATGCTATAACACTTTTTAGTATCTTTATGAAGATATTTTCATGATTTGACATAAATAGAGCTATAATTACTTGTGACTACGTAATCTTGGAACAAATAATTTCTAGATCTGCTTAAATGATTTTTTGTTGCACAAAATGGCTAGAACCTATCATGATACTAGTGAAAAAACACAAATCACAAACCAAAAACTAAAAAAAATACAAGAAAAGATTGTAGGGCACTTGAGTAAAGTTTGGTATATAGAATTTCTTGTGCGTTGCACCACATCTTTTAGGCTAGTTTATGAAAAATCTTGTCATTGCCATTAATTTAAGAGCATAAAACATTTTTAGTTGTAAAGTTTCTTAAGTTTAACTAAGAATTTATTGGTGAAAAGTGAATACTCCAAATCAATGAGTTAGATGAGATCTTCAAATGCTCTTTTGGAGATGAGTTATTGCTTTTATAGAAAGCCGGTGATAATTCTATAAAGTAACTGATGGATTGCCTGAGGGAATTCTGTGCTCTTTTCAACATGAAGTTTAATGAACAAGAAAGTTATAATCTCTTTTTCACAACTATAAGATCTAATGTTGACAATCTCGGCTCAATCGTTGGGTTAAATTTGGAATTTTTGATGTTATAGAACTTTTTAGGATCTTTATGAAGATATTTTCATCATTTGCAAAACTAGAGCTATAATTAGTTATGAGTACGTAATCTTTAAACAACTACTTTTTGGATCTTCTTAAATGATTGGTTACAGCACAAAATGGCTAGAACGTATCACGATTAGACTTATGGACAAATGGAAATCACCAACCGAGAACCAAAAAAGATACTGAAAAAGCTTGTGGAGCACTTAAGTAAAGGTTGGTCTATAGAAATTTTTGTACCTTCCTCCAAATCTTTTAGGCTAGTTTAATGAAAATCTTGTCCTTACAACTAATATTAGAGCATAAACCATCTTTAGCAATAAAGTTTCTTAGGTTTAGCCAAGACTTTACTGGTGAAAAGTGAACACTCAAAATCAATGAGTTAGATGAGATCTTTAAATGCTTTTTTGGAGATGATTTGTTACTCTTGTACAATGCTGATGTTAATCTTATGAAGTAACTCAAGGATTTCCTGAGTAAATTATGTGCTCTTCTTAACTTAAACTTTAAGGAGGAAGAAAGTTATACCCTTCTTTTCACAATTATGAGCACTAATGGTGAAAATCATGTCTCAATCGATGGCTTAAACTTGGAATTCTTTGATGCTATAGTACTTTTTAAGTTCTTTATGAAGCTATTTTCATGATTTGGCATAACTATAGCACTAATTACTTATGAGTACATCGTATTGCAACGAATAATTTGTGGATATGCTTAAATGATTTGTTGTTATATAAATTGACTAGAATCTATCATGATTAGACTCGTTCACAAATGGAAATCACTAACCGAGAACTAAAAGGATATCAGAAAAGATTGAGAGCCACTTAAAAAAGGTTGTGGGGCACTAAAGTAAAGGTTGGTATATAGAAATTTTTGTGCCTTGCACCACATCATTTAGGCCAGTTTACGAAAAATCTTGTCCTTGCCATTAATATAAGAGCACAAACCATTTTTATCCATAAAATGTCTTAAGTTTATCCAAGAATTTATAGGTGAAAAGTGAATAGTCCAAATCAATGAGTTAGATGAGTGGTTCGACAAGGCATACGAAAATTCACACATAAAATATAATAGGCAAACGAAAAGTAATAAAAACTTCACAAGATCTTTAAATTCTCTTTTGGAGATGATTTATTGCTCTCATATAAAGCTGATGTTAATTCTATAAAGTAACTCATGGATTTCCTGAGGGAATTCTGTGCTCTTTTCAATATAAAGTTTAATGAACAAGAAAGTTATATCCTCTTTTTCACAACTATGAGCTCTAATGTTGACCGTCTTGGCTCAATCGTTGGGTCAAATTTGGAATATTTGGTGCTACAGCACTTTTTAGGATCTCTATGAAGATATTTTCATCATTTGAAAAAACCAGATCTATAATTAGTTATGAGTACGTAATCTTTGAACAACTACTTTTTGGATCTTAAATAATTTATTGCTGTACAAAATTGCTAGAACCTATCACGATTAGACTTATGGACAAATGGAAATCACAAACCGAGAACCGAAAAAGATACTGAAAAAGCTTGTGGAGCTCTTCAGTAAAGGGTGGTCTGTAGAAATTTTTGTGCCTTCCTCCAAATCTTTTAGGCTAGTTTAATGAAAATCTTGTCCTTACAACTAATATTAGAACATAAACCAACTTTAGCAATAAAGTTTTTAAGTTTAGCCAAGGCTTTACTGGTGAAAGTGAACACTCAAAATCAATGAGTTAGATGAGATCTTTAAATGCTTTTTTGGAGATGATTTGTTACTCTTGTATAATGCTGATGTTAATTCTATGAAGCAACTCAAGGATTTCCTGAGTAAATTATGCGCTCTTTTTAACTTAAAGTTTAATAGGGAAGAAAGTTATACCCTTCTTTTCATAATTATGAGCACTAATGGTGACAATCATGTCTCAATCTATGGGTTAAATTTGGAAGTCTTTGATGCCATAGTACTTTTTAAGTTCTTTATGAAGCTATTTTTATGATTTGGAAAAATTATAGCACTAATTACTTATGAGTACATCGTATTGTAATGAATAATTTAAGGATGTGCTTAAATGATTTGTTGTTATATAAATTGACTGGCATCAGTCATGATTAGACTCGTGCAGAAATGGAAACACTAACTAAGAACCAAAAAACATATTAGAAAAGGTTGTGGGGCACTTGAGTAAAGGTTGGTATATAGAAGTTTTTGTGTCTTGCACACAACATTTAGGCCAGTTTAAAAAAAATCTTGCCATTAATATAAGAGAATAAACCATTTTTATCCATAAAATGTCTTAAGTTTATCCAAGACTTTATAGGTGAAAAGTGAATAGTCCAAATCAATGAGTTAGATGAGTGGTTCGACAAGGGACATGAAAATTCACACATAAAATATAATAGGCAAACGAAAAGTAATAACAACTTCACAAGATCTTTAAATTCTCTTTTGGAGATGATTTATTGCTCTTATATAAAGTTGATGTTAATTCTATAAAGTAGCTCATGGATTGCCTGAGGGAATTCTGCGCTCTTTTCAATATAAAGTTTAATGAACAAGAAAGTTATATCCTCTTTTTCACAACTATGAGCTCTAATGTTGACCATCTTGGCTCAATCGTTGGGTCAAATTTGGAATATTTGCTGCTATAGCACTTTTTAGGATCTCTATGAAGATATTTTCATCATTTGACAAAACCAGATCTATAATTAGTTATGAGTACGTAATCTTTGAACAACTACTTTTTGGATCTTCTTAAAAGATTTGTTGATGCACAAAATGGCTAGAACCTATCACGATTAGACTTACGGACAAATGGAAATAACAAACCAGGAACCGAAAAACATACTGAAAAATCTTGTGGAGCTCTTAAGTAAAGGGTGGTCTATAGAAATTTTTGTGCCTTCCTCCAAATCTTCTAAGCTAGTTTAATAAAAATCTTGTCCTTACAACTAATATTAGAGCATAAACCATCTTTAGCAATAAAGTTTCTTAGGTTTAGCCAAGACTTTACTGGTGAAAAGTGAACACTCAAAATCAGTTAGATAGATGAGATCTTTAAATGCTTTTTTGGAGATGATTTGTTACCCTTGTACAATGCTGATGTTAATTCTAAGAAGTCACAGAAGGATTTCCTGAGTAAATTATGTGCTCTTCTTAACTTAAAGTTTAATGAGGAAGAAAGTTATACCCTTCTTTACGTAATTATAAGCACTAATGGTGACAATCATGTCTCAATCGATGGCTTAAACTTGGAAGTCTTTGATTCTATAGTACTTTTTAAGTTCTTTATGAAGCTATTTTTATGATTTGGAAAAATTATAGCACTAATTACTTATGAGTACATCGTATGGTAATGAATAATTTGAGGATGTGCTTAAATGATTTGTTGTTATATAAATTGAATAGCATCAATCATGACTAGACTCATGCAGAAATGGAAATCACTAACCAAGAACCAAAAAACATATTAGAAAAGGTTGTGCGGCACTTAAGTAAAGGTTGGTATGTAGAAGTTTTTGTGCCTTGCATCACAACATTTAGGCCAGTTTTAAAAAAATCTTGTGCTTGCCATTAATATAAGAGCAAAAACCATTTTTATCCATAAAATGTCTTAAGTTTATCCAAGACTTTATAGGTGAAAAGTGAATAGTCCAAATCAATGAGTTAGATGAGTGGTTCGACAAGGCACAGGAAAATTCACACATAAAATATAATAGGCAAACGAAAAGTAATAACAACTTCGCAAGATCTTTAAATTCTCTTTTGGAGATGATTTATTGCTCTCATATAAAGCTGATGTTAATTCTATAAAGTAACTCATGGATTGCCTGAGGGAATTCTCTACTCTTTTCAATATAAAGTTTAATGAACAAGAAAGTTATATCCTCTTTTTCACAACTATGAGCTCTAATGTTGACCATCTTGGCTTAATCGTTGGGTGAATTTTGGAATATTTGGTGCTATAGCACTTTTTAGGATCATTATGAAGATATTTTCATCATTTGACAAAACGACAGCTATAGTTAGTTATGAGTACGTAATCTTTGAACAACTACTTCTTGGATCTTCTTAAATGATTTGTTGATGCACAAAATGGCTAGAACCCACCACGATTATACTTATGGACAAATGGAAATCACTAACCGAGAACTGAAAAAGATACTGAAAAAGCTTGTGGAGCACTTAAGTAAAGGTTGGTCTATAGAAAGTTTTATGCCTTCCTCCAAATCTTTTAGGCTAGTTTAATGAAAATCTTGTCCTTACAACTAATATTAGAGCATAAACCATCTTTAGCAATAAAGTTTCTTAGGTTTAGCCAAGACT
>JAOSBN010021204.1:0-17272 GCA_027563595.1 Erythroxylum suave | reverse complement strand
TTGTGATATATGTGTGTATTATTTTGTTATAGAGGAACAGTTGGAACGTCAACTTCCAGACGTTGCCGGCACTTCCAGGCATTAGCTTCGGGAGTAACGTGTGAGTAACCTAGACAGTCTCACTTAATTTCTGGTTGTTTAAATTCTGTTTGAAATGATTGAATGAATGTGGTTTGAATGTTATTTCCAGACATGGAGGTCCGATGACTGTGATAATGGATTCAGATATAGAAGTGCTACTTGTATGTGAATGAGATGAAATAAATGTGCATTTGATATGAATTTGTCATTTGATTCGCAACGAAAGTTGAATGCTAGACTTAGGTCCGATGACTCTGAAAGTTTGTTTGAGCATTCATATAAGAATGTGATACATGAGATACTCAGAAAATTGTTACATTTCATAAAATGTATGCTCAGATAAAGGCATTGTGACTTGAGTTGCCATTTTGAAGCGTTTCCACCGTAAAGCTTTGCTCCGTGATATTTCTGATTTGGCACGTAGAGCTATGCTCCGTGATTCTGTCTGATTGAGCCCTATGGGCCAATATTTGTATAAATCTATGATAGGCACTTGGTCACAAAAATAAGAAAGAAAATAAGTCTCATGTGCATTGCTGATGCATGATATAAATGATTATAAAGTGTTAAATGTACAATGTGACATGATTGATTAAGTGTATATGATCCAATATGATTATATGTTATGTGAAATAATGTGATGCATGAATTAAGTGAACCATCGATGATGGTTACCTCATTGAGTTTACAAAACTCACCAAAATTGCAACGTTGTCTTTTCAGGACCGAGAGACGTCCCTATTGAGTGAGAGGCTTTATGTGATCTTAGCAAGAGAAGTCATGGCTCAAAGGTCGGTGAGTTGGGATTTTTGGATGGATTAGATAGACTTGTATATTTTCCTCATTCATGTAGCACTTTTTTACTAGGTTTAATGATGTACATATAGTAAGTGTTGAAAAATACAATGTAGCCTTTCGAG
Organism: Erythroxylum suave; assembly: GCA_027563595.1. Classification (NCBI taxonomy): domain Eukaryota; kingdom Viridiplantae; phylum Streptophyta; class Magnoliopsida; order Malpighiales; family Erythroxylaceae; genus Erythroxylum; species Erythroxylum suave. The sequence continues at coordinate 16,271 of JAOSBN010021204.1, read as the reverse complement.
TTGTGAAATGAAATAAGGAAAATGTTGGGTTTTAAAATATTGTGATTTCCATATGATGCTTTAAAATGATTAATGATATGATGCCATGTGAAGTTTATGTAGTGTTCGGTAGTAGCTCACCCTTGTCATAGGATATGTACTGGAATGACCTCTGGGCGTCCCGTTGTGTACTCTGCGGTAAGGGAGTGCTACAAAGGCATTTTTATTAATTTGATATTCGTTTATATATGATTGGTATTGATCTTAAATCAAATTATTGAAGTCCATTACACAAAACATAGCAAGAAGGAAATCATGATTAGATCATGATAATGAGATTCCTTTTATGTGAAATTATGTTAGTATCTAAATAATCCTTAGTCATAGGATTAATAAGACAGAACATTATTAATTCAGACAGACTAGCACATGTTACACTCCTTGATTTGATCAAGTAGTGGATCTCACAAACTATAAGCGTGAGATGTTTAAAGTTAACATATGGATGCTTATTAAGGGTAGTAAGTACATTGGATGACCTAAAATGAGATTATCATATGGACGATCTATCGAACGTCAATACCGTGCAATTCGTCCGTTCATCATACTATACCCCACTTGGTTCGGAGTATAGGCTATGTGCCAACTCTCACTAGACTGATTACGTCACATCTAGTCCAAGTGATGTTAGTTTTTGTCCAAGGATCTCATTACTCTATGTATCATTAAAGACTCTCTCATGACACATAACTACTCTAGTTAGAGATTCCTGAGTAATGACCCTAATAAGAGGTTGTGGGTATCATCTCCTTATATCAAGAGTGGTGAATCCTTTATTGACTACCCAACTACCTTTGAATACCAATAGTTGTACCCATTCACCACCCTAAGATTTTTCTTGGACAACTTGGTTAACAAAATCCTTTGGTGGGAAAGGAGAAAAAATATTTTTTGAGGAGATTTTTCTTAGAAGGAAGAAGCCAAAAATGAGACTCTTCTCATTCAAGTTTCATCTATGCATGCTGAGAGGAGAGAGTGAGTCAAAAAACAAAATGCAAGAACACTTCTTCCTCTTCTTGTCAATTTTGGTTATAATGAAAGAAAGATGTGATGTGCATCACTTCATTCTTTAATCAATCATAAAGAAGCCAATAAATAAGACTCTTCTCATTTAATTAAGATGGCTATATGAAAAGACCAATAACCTAAATAAGACCTTCTCATTTTCAATTATGGATGAAAGAAAGAAGAAAAAAACATCAAATGCACCTCTTCCTTTCTTTAATGAAATGAATGCTAAAAGGTCACATTACATGCCATCATTAAAAGACAATCATTAATCCATTTAGTGATAAGATCATTACTCCATTTAATGATGATAAAGCATGATAAAAGCCAACTTTAATTTAGCAATTCAATGATAAATGTGCAGCTGCACATTTAAGTATAAAAAACCGAAATATGCCCTCCTTCTTTCATTAATAACTTTGTTTTAATTTAATTAATCTAATTAATCAAATCAAACCAAAGTCAAGCCCAATGTTAAATGTTCCTTTGAGCTTCTAATTAAAGTAAGCCCAACATTCAATCATGGGTTTTAAAACCTCTATTTACATTTCTTACTTTGCTTGATAACCTTCCTAGAAGCCAAATGGGGAATCTAATTAGACTTATATAATTCAAGCTCTAATAAACCCAAAATTAATTTAATCTCACTAGAATTAATTCTAGCTTATTAATCAAATGCCATTCCATTAAAGACAATTAGTTGAACTCTTGAATTACAAAGTATTATGAGAATGCATATTTAAAATAAGATGTCCAATTGCAAATTTTATTATGAACCATATTATAACCATCCACTCAATAAAGGTAAAATTACCGTTTTGCCATTATGTTGATTTTTCCTTTTAGATCTCTCGTTTTACTCTATATGGTGACTAACACACAAGATCTCATCTTAGTGCTAAGAATTGATGGGTAGCTAATCCATCAAACTACTGGCACCAGTTTAATCACCAAAAAAGTGATGATATCACTATAAACTCTTTGTTTGAGTAAATGTTCCCTGTACATGTTTCAATTAATAATTCTAACATGCAGGCATTAGTTTGATACTCTGTACAAATCCATTCCGATCATATAAAGAATTATAAGTTCACCACTCATCAAGATTGTGGTTCATAATAACATAATGCTAAGGTCTATGTTTTAAGATTAAAGTAACGACCCACTTTTTCTTTAAAACATACCTGATTCTAGATTCATTTAATAGTGCCATTATTGATAGTCGACTACTATCATGATATGAAACTCATCATTCCTTTGAAGTAAACTCTTTTACTTACATGGAAATAAATCGCAACACTATAGTCTAAACCATAATCAAGTGATCAACTTGATTATTCAACAATGAATCAACTAGTTTAAATTATAATAATATACATGTTTCGCATACATCTACATGTACATGTATATTACTTGCAAAAGAATCTTGGTACCTTATAACTAGATATATATATAATGGTCATACAAATAAAACTAAACTCTTTTGTTTTACTAATAATAAATACTTTTCATTACAAAAGTAACTGGAAGAAAATTAAGTTATATGTAAATACATTTGCTTTCTAAGGCACTATATTTACATAACTCCAACAGATACCTACCGATTGACCTAAGGTGGCTTGTTAGGTAAACCTAAGATCATTCTTGGTGATATTGAATATTGACCCATTAAGAAAACTATAAGTTTTCTCGAATTTGTAATGAGGGCTATGAATTTGAATAAGAATAGTAGGACCTATAATGCTTATGATTAAAGTCCTTACCGATATGCATTAGTGTACATTGTAACACTTTCTTTCATTCTTTTAGGTTATTGAATCGCGCGATGTCTTCTAATGTGAACCTACGCTCCCTATTAGATTCCAACAAACTCACGGAACCTACCTTTTTAGATTGGGTACGAAATTTAAGAATTGTTCTCAAATCCAAAAAACTAGGATATATCTTAGATGAACCACTTCTCGCTCCCCCTACTGTCGATGCATCTGATGAAGATCAGAAAGCTTACAAGAAGCTACTAGATGATAGTGAGTTGGCTAGTTGTATAATGTTAGCCTTTATGTCAGTAGAATTGCAAAAACAACATAAGGTTATGGATGCTCATACCATAGTCTACCATTTGAGGGAACTGTTTGATGAGCAAGCTTGGTTTGAAAGGTTTGAGACCACGAGGTTGCTTTTTCGTTCTAAGATGGTTGAGGGATCATCTTCAGTGTAGTATGTGCTGAAGATGAATGAGTACATTAAGAGGTTAGATAGTTCAAGCTTTATAACGGATCATAAATTACATAAAGACTTAATTATATCTAGTTTAACTGCTAGTTATTCACAGTTTATGCTTAACTATCGGATGAACCAAATATCCAAAATGATACCTGAGATGATTAATCTGCTTAAAATAATTGGGCAGATTGCCAAGAAAGACAGTAAGGTTATGATGCTGGTGGAGACAGTAAGACTGTGATGATGGTGGACTCTATTTTGGGTTCTTGAAAGAAGAACCAAAACAAGAAGAAGAAGCCCAAGAAGCTAGTGGGAGGTGTAGCTAAGAAGAAGGATAAGGAGACCCCATAAAAGGGGATATTCTTCCATTACAACAAGGAAAGACATTGGAAGAGGAAGTGCAAAGCTTATCTGGAATAACTGAAATAGAAGAAGGCATTAGATGCCCCACCATCTACTTCAAATATGTTATTTGTCATTAAGGTTAATACTATTTTTGATCATAACATTTGGGTATTGGATAGCGAATGTAGCTCACACATATTTGTTGATATGTAGGGTCTCAGGGATAGGAGACTACTCAAGAAGGGAAGACGGACCTACGCGTGGGAAATGGAACAAGAGTTGCTGCATTAGCCGTAAGGGCATTTTTTTTGTATCTTCCTAGTGGGCTAGAGTTAGTTTTGGAAAATTGCTATTATCTACCCATTGTGACAAAAAACATTGTATCTATTTCATATGTGTATATATATATATATAGTACAATCCAATTTTAAATATCATGAACAATAAAAGACAAAAATGAGATAACTTAAAGTCATCTTACTTATGACATTGTTGACTTAGCCATATAAGTGAGAAACGCATGATTAAGCTACATAAGAATGGTAGCCTTGGGTCATTTAATTATGAAACAAATGACAAATGTGAATCTTGCTTGTTAGGCAAGATGACTAAATTACCTTTTAAAGGGAAGGGTGAACGAATGAATGAGTTAATAGACCTAATACATTTTGATGTATATGGTCCGTTGTCCATTCATGCCAGAGGTGGTCTTTTGTACTTCATTACTTTTATCGATGATTATTCATGATGTGGGTATGTGTATCTAATGAGATACAAGTTTGAAGCATTTAAAATGTTCAAGTGATTTATACATGAAGTAGAGAAATAACTCAATAGAAGTATTAAGACACTTCGATCATATCAAGGTGGTGAATACTTAAATGAGGAGTTTCTAACTTATCTCAAAGATAAAGGGATGATATTGCTGTGGACTTCACCTTACACATTGCAACATAATGGTATGGCTGAAAGGACAAACTAAACCTTGTTGGACATAGTAAGGTCAATAATGGGCTTAACAAATCTACCAAAATCCTTTTAGGGTTATACACCCGAGACTGCTATTTATATGACAAACAGAGTCTTTTTTAGAGTATTTGAAGTTACTACATATGAGATATGGACTAATAAAAGGCCCTACCTTTCTTATATGAAAGTTTGGGGTCGTCTGGCTTATTTGAAGTGGATTCATTCAGACAAGTTTGAAGCAAAATATGATAAATGTTTGTTTATAAGATATCCTAAGGAAACAATTAGGTATCAATTCTATAATGCTTTGGAGTAAAAGGCTTTTGTCTCAAAGAACGCTGTCCTTTTAGAGAAAGAGTTTCTTTTAAGAGAAGACAGTAGGAGCAAAGTTGAACTTGATGAAGTTCATGATGCTTAAATAGATGCCAATTAACTACCTAAACTAGAAATTATTATCCACAAAAATGAGACAACAGTTGAACCTTCTGAGACACAAAATATTCATAGGTCAAGTAGGATACACAATGTTCTTGAGAGATATGGATTTCTCGTAAGTGAACAAAATGACATATTGCTCATAGAGGACGATGAGCCTACAACATATGAAGAGGCTCTAAAGAGTTCAAAATCTGAAAATTGGCTTCAAGCCATAAAATCTAAAATGGATTCCATGTATGAAAACCAAGTATGGCCTTTGGTTGACCCACCTGAAGGGTTAAAATCCATAGGATGCAAGTGGATTTTTAAGAAGAAAACCGATATAGAAGGTAATGTGATTACCTATAAAGCAAGGCCAATCACCAAAGGTCATTGCCAAAGACAAGGAGTTGACTATGGCTAGACATTTAGCCCCGTAGCTATGCTTAAATCTATTGGAATACCCCCAAGCCATTACCACTCATTATGATTATGAAATATGAAAAATAGATATGAAGATGGCTTTCCTGAGTGGAAACCTAAGTGAGGATGTATACAGGATACAACCTGAGGGTTTCATATCCAGAGATGGCAAAAGGGTATGCAAGCTTCAGAAATGCATTTATGGATTAAAGAAGGCATCTCGAAGATGCGACAATCAAAGAGTTTGGTTTCTCACAAAATCGTTATGACCCTTGTATGTACAAGAAGGTTAGTGGGATTGCTATTGATTGATGGTTTATGTATCACAAATTTTAATATTTATGACCTTAATATTTCTGCAAGCGCACAAGTTATTTATATAATACCTAAGGTATCATTCCCATGAGGAGGGTAATTTAATCCTAAAATCTAAAGTCAGATAATATTAAAAAAAATTAACAGATAATGAATTTTAACACGAGGATTAATTAAATCAAAAATACAAAATCAATTAATAAAATAATAATTGACAATTAAAACTTAAATAAAAACCTAAATAAACTAACACAATTAAAACCTAAATACACCCTAAACACTCAATTTAACACAAAATACATAACAAATTAAACCCTAAAACATAATTTAATTTACAAATATCAATGTCCCCACACTTAAACATTTGCTTGTCCTCAAGCAAACAAAACAGAGAACACATACAAACACACAACACCCAATGCAATAATGATACAATAGCTTCAACTTCATGAAGTAAATTTAATCATGAACACAATCATTTAAGTTATATCAAACCATTAGCATGCAAAATTTGTGTCTAAGAGCTTTGAACAAAATATGCAATTAATTGAAATCTAACTATTAATTTATTTACCCTTTTCAATTGTACAAACACATTGTTAATTCTTTGGTCCTTCATACTTGTAACTGTTCCTACGTATATTTTCATGAAAATTCAAGCTTATTACAAGTCCGGTAGGTTATTAAGGTTTAATTATTAAACATGGACTTAATTTTTTTTATGCAGAGGTAAACGTTGGTAATGAATGTCGATCCAGTTACTCAAATAAATCGTGTTCTTATTAAACTACTTGGTTGAAATGCCATTATAGATTTTTGACAAGGAGGCACACATTTATGATGCATGTCGATCTAGTTACTCAACTATTATCACATTTTCAACTGGCTACTAGCTCTATTCATAACCTAAAGGTTAGCACAAAAGTGATTTATTTAACAAAACAAATAAGAATTTTTTAAATAAAATTACCTACCTTGTTGTTTTTAACTACTCGTTTCCGTGAAAAATACTAGTTACGCTACTTGAGTTGAAAGGCCTCAAATTATGAATGAATGTGACAATCTAGAGGGTGCTAAACTTATACTAAATCCTAATTAAGCTATATATTTTATCCAAAAAACCAGATTTACTAAATTTTCAAGCCAATGATTATTCACAACCTAATAGACTATGTCCAAAATTAAATAAATTTCACTCCATCTAAGCCATTGACACGTTCAAACAATTCACACAATGCAACCTAACACTATCATACAATATGCAAAATCACATACGAAAGCAAAACACATAACCCCTCCCCATACTTGAATAACACATTGTCCTCAATATGAGAAGGTTGAAGTAATTCACTTGTTAATATAGAAATCACGTATAATATGTAAAATACATAAGAAGGGGGGTTGAATTGTGTTAAATCGTCTAAGATAGTAATCTTTAAAATCTTCTTGATTTTCTTGAAAAATTCAGACGATTACAAAACAACGCACTTAATTCGTTTGAGTAATGCAATAATGGAAATAGTATCTATTCTTCTAACAACAGGACATTAAAGAGATAATGGTTAGAGAATATGATTCTGCGATTTATACTAGTTCGCCTTTAACCTTTGGGCTATGTCCAGTCCTCAGAGTTTACGTGAGATTTCACTATCTCATTCAACTTTAAAAGTATTATTTCTACACTTCTAGAGGCTCTTTAGGTCTCTTTCACAAATATTCTTTATTTGCTATCTTAGCCTTTTCAGGCTCTAGCCTTCCTTTTACTCGAAAAGATATTGTTTGAGCTTTCACACTTACGTTACAGTTGTTCTTAATCTCTTTCTTTCTTCATTTCATTCAGGATATTTTTACAGTATAATCACTTGAACACAGAATTATTTTTTGTAAAGTTTAAGTAAAAGTAAAGTAAAAAGTATTTATGTCTATGATTATAACTGATATTTATAATCTAAGTCTAAGTAAAGTAAAAAGTATTTATGTCTATGATTATAACTGATATTTATAATCTAAGTCTCCAACGATTTTCTTAAGAAAACTGCTTGTAGAATCTTCTGTGATCTATTATTAGTTGAGTCCTGTAACCAACTCTAACTAACTAACTGATGTTGTAGATTATTCTTCAATTATATCCTCTTGATTTGAGTTGTATGCTTCGTTTAGTGACTCCGCTTAATCACTTCGTCTGATTCGTCTTAGACTTCATCTTATTCAGGTTTTACTTGAACATCATCTTGATTTGATGATTTGTGCGACTTATATTTATCTACGCACTTAATAAACTCATGAAAATAGTTCACACACTTCTATTATTATTATTATTTGACTTTCATCAAAATCAATAGAAGAAGTGAAGTCTTATTGACTTAACAATCTCCCCCTTTTTGATAATAACAAAAAATCATAATATTAAAAGATAAACATAATATTCAGATGAATAACGATAATATTTAGATGAATAATATTTAGACAAATAATATATTCAGACAAATAATGCAAGATATACAATGTGTATATATAATAATAAAAAAATTTCTAATACTGATTCTCCTCTCCTTTCTACTATTTTCCCCCTATTTGTTATTAGTCAAAAAGATATGTCATTTCAGACGCTTCAAAATTTCAGAGAACATATGTTAAATATTAGTGCGGATCGCCTTGAGGTATTCTTGTATAGAAACACGTAGAAGTGCTATCTCCTCATGAAGATCACCCACTAATTCACCTAGTTCATCAACCTTGGTATCAATTTGCTCATTATGTTTAACAAAGGCTTCATGAACTTCCTTCTACTTGTGACTAGCATCAGTCCATTTGATGAAATTCCTCAAGAGCTCCGAATTAATGATATAATCTTCTAGCTTTTCACTAAGTGGATGAAGATATTTGGAGACAAATGTTTTTCTAATTGAATCGTGTAATTCAACAACTTTGATGGAGGGTAATTGGAAATGTTGTTTCTGGTGAGGAATGTCAAGATCATCAAGTCTAGGTAGTTTGTAAATTGGTTTCCCTAGAAGGTGTAAGATATTTTTAACTGAAGGAATGAAACCTAAGGGTTTGAAATGAATAACTAAATGCAGAAAGGTTTCAAAGTAAAAATTGATGCCTTTAATTGTAATACTTTCCCTTCCATTTGATATTATTCCAACTACCTTGAAACTTTCATCTGTATTAGAAGTGCCAAAGTTACTTCCTGATGCCCTTAATATGTGATGTGATATATAAATGCCTATGGGTTGAGCTGCATGACATACATTGTCTATATTCTTCATCAGCACTCGAATTTCTTTTTCTGTGAGATCTTCTTCTTGTTTCTCAGGAAATTTCTCCTTTTTCCTTTATCTTTACTACCTACTAGTGTTGGACATCTAGGTTATACATCTGGTACAATCTTGATTGTCATTCTGCTTATCACTAGATAGATTGTATAAGGATTTTTTGTTATCTTCAATGGATATGGTTTTGCCTTTTCATCTCGCAGAATACCATACAATCTTCATTCTTCAGGGCTTAGTAGATGTATCATCTGGTCGTTTACTGTTACAGGTTCAACTTGAATCTTAACTTTCTATTTAAAAGGTTCTCTGATGATAATTGAACCTTTGTTACGATCAGGTATTGATTCTTCTATAATCTTCATCTTCAAATCTTTTTTCTTCATCGGTTGAGGAGGGTTGTAAGTTACTTGTACTTCCAACGATCTGTGTCTTTTGTTGAACATCAGACAATGAAACCTTCTTTTTTTGAATCGGCTTCATCTTCTTTTGTTCTTCTTATAGTTTGGAAAAGAGTTGTTGTTGAGGCTTTTTCTGCTCAAATACTAACTTCCTTTTTATCTTTGTCTCTCCAGACGATTGTTTTGATTGAGTCTGAGGGATAGAGACAATTGCTTTGGTAGGTTGTTGTTGTTGTTGTTGTTGTTGTTGTTGCAACTCCTTTGCACTTTTAGAAACTTTACCAAGAATCAGAGCTTTTCGCTTCTTTTGTTCTTTTTTTCATATGTTCATTAATTTGGGTGACCTTTTTGATTTCTTAGGCCTTTCTGATTGGAGCGTCTTAGCCTTCCTCTTTAAAGACACTTGGCGAGTTTGTTGTTAAACCTTACTTTCCTTCCTTTTAGGAATCGTTTTGACTTGTATTGGCTTATCAGACGATTGCTCAACCTTTACCTCTGCTAAGATTCTTCCGAATGATCGAGGTTATATTTCAGATGGAACATCTTCTTTCCTGCTTCATCTTATTAAAAGCTCCCCTTTAGACTGTACTTTTGGTGTGAGACCTTTATCCGCTTCAGCTTCAATCTTAATCCCCATTTTGTGAATATTAGAGGCATTGATAACACTTTTAACATTCATCTTTACTCTATTTCCTCTATTAAGTAGGATTCCAGATTCTTTGATGAATCTTGTTAACAACATACTATAAGGTAAAGAACCACTCCTAAGATGATAATCCTCCCTAGCCTTTATCATGTAGTTCAGAATCGAGAACGGAAGATTAATAGATTGGTTTGTAAGTAGATGAAATAAACAATGTTCATCATTCATTGTCACCAAGTCTTTCTTATCCTACTCTGGGTAGAATACAGTGAAGAAGAAGTGAATGAAGAACCTTAGCCTTTGGAATTAGGTTTGAAGACTTCTTGACTCCTGGATTACTCGATCCATATAGTTGTCCATTGATGTTGGCTTCATTTATATGTCTTTGAGCAATCCAATCTGTATTGTTGAACAGTTTTTCTCCTTCATTTGGACACTTAATAACCTTCATAATGGAATCTTATGCGACTATGACCGATAACCCATCTACCATTGATACCAAGGTGTTATATACCACCTTTGCATTCTTCCAGAAGTCATATATTTCATTTGGATATATTGGTTCTCGGATATTGAAGAAGTTTTCCCATCTAGCTACTTTGATCTTAGGTTTGATATCCATTCGATCATTCTTCAGAGAAGTGAAATCGATGAGTCTCCCATAGACAAGAGATTTCGACATTTTTCTAATCTATAATGAAGAAACACTAAATATAGAAATTTATTTCACTTAAAGAAGCGAGGTCTAGAAGACATTGAAATAAATATCGAAAAAGAAAATGAGAAGGATTTGATGTTAAGAAAAGAGGATTGGATCGTCTTTGTTGAGAGCACTTTGAACAAGTCGGTTACTAAGTTTTTTAAGAAAATTCTAGAATGTAGAGAGTTGCAGATTTTGGGATGATTTCTTTTTATAAACACTCTTGAAAAGTTACCATTTGTAAGGTTTGTAATTGATCCATAGGTAATCATAAAAGTGATACTACCGAGTGAAAGTTACCATTACTATTCATTATGAAAACTTACGACTTTTCTGCTTCTTCTGGATGAATCATCTGGATTATAGAGTTTCAAACAAATGGTCATTTAACATTACCATGTTTAGTTTTCATCTGATTTCCTTGAATCTGTATTCACTTAAAGGTTTGGTGAAGATATCTGCTCATTGTTGATTCGTCTCAACAAATTCTAAATTGATGATCCCTCTCTGTATATAGTCTCTTATAAAATGATGTCTAACTTTAATATGCTTTGCCCTATAGTGTCATATTAGATTCTTTGATAGATTGATAGCACTTGTGTTGTCACAGAAGACTCGAATTTGATCTTCTTTGATAGAATAATACTCTAACTGATACTTTATCCATAACATTTGTGAACAACAGCTAGCAATTGACATGTATTCAACTTTTGCGGTAGATAGAGCAATTGAACTTTGCCTTTTGCTTGACCAGGAAATTAGATTATGACCAAACAAATAACAACCTCCACTTGTACTCTTTCTATCAATCCTATCTCCAACATAATCAGCATCACAGTAGCCAATTAACCTGAAATCTTTACCTTTCTCATACATTAAGCAAAGATCAGTAGAATCTACCAAGTATCTCAACATTCTTTTAACAGCAATATAACGAGATTCTTTAGGATCTGCTTGAAATCTTGCACACAAACAAACCCTAAACATTATATCAGGTCTGCTTGTAGTTAGGTAAAGCAAAGAACCAATAATTCCTCTAAAGAGAGTTTGATCAATCTTCTTACCAGCTTCATCCTTAGATAAGACGATTAAAGGATGCTTAGGAGTTGACATTGGTTTAACATCTTCCATTTTATATTTGACTAAATGTTCTTTGATATACTTTTGTTGATGAAAAAAAAACTTTTCTTCAATTTGTTTAATATGTAAACCAAGAAAGAACTTTAATTCACCTATCATACTCATTTCAAATTCACATTTCATAAGAATCTCAGAACTTGAACATAACTTTTTAAAAGTTGCACCAAAAATGATATCGTCTATATATATCTGCACAATAATAAATTTTTTTTTAATACATTTCTGAAATAAAATTTTATCAACTTGACCTCTAATAAAGTCATTTTTAATAAAAAATGAACTTAGACAATCATACCATGCACGAGTTGCTTGTTTTAATCCATGTAAAGCTTTATGAAGTTTATACATATAATCTAGTTTATTAATGTCTTCAAAACCAGGGGGTTGTTTTATATAAAATTCTTCATCTATAAAACCATTCAAAAAAGCACTTTTCACATCCATTTGAAATAGTTTTATATCATAAAAAACAACATATGAAAGTAAGATCCTTATAGCTTCTAATCTAGCTACAAGAGCATATGTTTTGTTATAGTCTATTCCTTCTTGTTGATTATAGCCTTGAGCAACTAATCTAGCTTTGTTACAGGATACTTTTCCTTATTTGTCTAGTTTATTCTTGAATGCCTATCTAGTTCCTATGATAGATTTATTGGATGGTTTAGGGACTAGAGACCAAACTTTATTCCTAGTAAATTGATTTAGCTCCACTTACATAACTAAAATCCAAGCTTCATGTTGAAGAGCTTCATCAATTTTCTTAGGTTCTAATTCAGAAACAAAAGCTACATTGGCTTCTCTCCTAAACTTAGATCTAGTTCTCACTCCTTTTGATGTTTCTCCTATAATCAGGTTTTCTTGATGAGAAGATTTATATCTCCAGTCTTTTCTTAAGCTAAAATTTTCAGAAATAACTACTACTTTATCAGATGGATCGTCTGATGGTGAATTGTCTAGGTTACTAACTAAGGGAGCAAATAAAGTTTCATCATCAAAATCATCTCTTTTACCTAGATGAGAATCATCATCAAACTTTACATGCATAGATTCTTCGACATATATAGAAACAAGATTATAATCTTTTTAAGATTTAGAACTAATACAATAACTTAGAAAAATTCTTGAATTGATCTTAGAATTGAATTTATCCAAATTTTCTTTTGCATTCAAAATATTGCATTTGCAACCAAAAGGATAAAAGTAAGAAATATTTGGCCTTATTCCCTTCCATAACTCATATGGAGTTTTATTTAAAATAGGTCATAGAAATACTCTATTTTGAATATAATAAGCTGTATTTACAGCTTCTGCCTAGAAGTACTTAGGAAGATTCATATCACATAGTATAGTCCTTGCGATTTCCTAAATCATCCTATTCTTTCTTTCTACAACTCCATTTTCTTGACGAGTTCTAGGAGCAGAGAAATTATGGAAAATTCCATTCTTTCCACAAAACATTTTGAATTTATCATTTTCAAATTCTCCACCATTATCACTCCTAATTCCAGCAATAGAAATTCTTTTTTCAATTTATAACTTTTTGGATAAAACTTTAAAGAATTTAAAAGATTCATCTTTGTGAGATAAAAACAATATCCAACAAAATCTAGTAAAGTCATCAACAATTACAAGACTATACTTCTTTCCATCAGGAATTACTATTCTAGTTGGACCAAACAAATCTATATGTAACAGCTCTAGAGGTTTAGACAAAGTTACAATAGTCTTAGATGAAAAGGATGTTTTAACTTGTTTTCATTTCTAACAACTCTCATAAAAAAAATCTTTTTTAAAACTTATCTTTGATAAACTTCTTACCAAATCATGTCTAACTAATTTGGAAATACGATTAAAGCTAACATGACCTAGCTTTTTATGCCAAATCAGTTTTTCATCATCTTTTGATATAAGACATGAAATATTTATACTTTTCAAATTGTCTAAGTTAATTTTATAGAGATTGCTTTATCTCTTGGTAGAAAAGAATATGGACCTATCTTTGTTTTTAACTAAAAAAGAATTTTGATTAAAAGATGCTTCAAAACCAGAATCACATAATTGACTTATACTGATTAGATTATGCTTTAAACCATCAACTAGCAGAACATTATCAATAGACGAAAAGTAACCTTTACCAAATTTACCGATACTAATTATTTTGCCCTGCTAGTTTTCTCCAAAAGTTACTAATCCTCCTTGCTTATGTTGGAGGTCTAGGAACATAGACCTTCTTCCTATCATGTGTCGTTAGTAGCCACTATCCAAGTACCAATAATGGTGGTTGCTTCTTCCAAGTAAGGAGATTTGCAGTATATATTATATCGTTCTTAGCTACCCATATTTTCTTGGGTCCTTTGGGGTTAGTCTTATAATTATTCTATGAATAATAAGAATACTGTTTCTTTTTCTTTCTATTAGGAACAAAATTCCTATTATGAAGAACATTACAATTATGAATAGTATTTATATCATAAAAGCCTAAACCAATTTTATCATCTAGATGTCTATAACTTCGAATCATGTCATTCATCCTTTTTGTACTTTCTGTAAATTACGATAAATTTGCTAAAAGAACCCTTAGTTTTAGCTGATTAATCTCCTTCGATCTATCTACAGTTACTTTCTTTTTCATATCGTCTATTTGTTTCTTAAGGCAGACGTTTTCTTCTTCTAAAAGTTTTGTGTTCTTAGAATTTTCAATAAATTTCTTTTTCAACAACCTATATTATTTTAGAATAGCTTGAAAATCTTCTAACAATTCTAAATAGGCATGTTGAAGATCATTAAAATCAGAGATTACCTCATCATCACTTTTCCCTTTAGCTACCAAACATATATTTGCTTGTTTTGATGTTTCTGACTCGGATTCAGATTTAGATGAATCCAGATCTTCCCATGTTGCCATCATGCTCTTTTTGTTTTCTTGACTCTTCTTTTGTTTTCTTTTGAGTAAAGGACATTCAGACTTGTAATATTCTGGTTTATTACACTCATAACAGACAATAAAACTTTTCTCATTCTTCGAATCGTTTTTTCTATTCTTTTTGAAAGAGAAGTCTTTATTTTCCTTTGTTTTCTTTTTTCACATCCTTCTAGTTTTTCTTCAAATGAAGGATAGCTCATCTTCATCTTCATCAGAATCTTGATCAGATTCACTAGCATCATCATTGTTGATTTCTCCGATCTTTAATGCTTTTGAATTCGTACTTCTATTTTTCTGCATCTTCTGATTCTTCTGACTAGCCTTCAATGCAATAGATTTATCCTTTCTGAGTTTATCTTCTACATCATGCTCTACTTCATAGATTTTTAGTGAACCAAGCAATTTGTCTAGCTTTAGCTTGCTTAAATCCTTAGCCTCTTGTATTGCTGTTACTTTGGGCCTCCATCTTTTTGGAAGACTTTTAAGGATCTTTTTGACATGATCTTGACTATTATAGATTCTCCCCAAAGCTTTAAGTCCATTAATAATTGTTTGGAATCGTCCAAACATTTAATTAATAGACTCATCATCTTTCACCTTGAACAGCTCCTAGTTTGTGCCTTTATGTGCAATGGCTAATGTGTCCCACATTTCCTTTGCAGATTCGCATCCATGAACCTTATCATATTCACTTCTGCTTAGAGCACAACTTAAAAAGAACTTGGCCTTTGAGTTTAATTGAACGCGAGCTTTTTGATCAATTGACCACTGGTCATAAGAGATGCTTTTCCCTTCATAGTTTGTTGGAATATATGGACCACTTTCAATGATATCCCAAAGATCAATGTGTGGGGATTCCATGAAGAGCAGCATTCTGTCCTTCCAATAATGATAATCTTTACCATTGAATGTCGGGTGTCTTGAGACGGAGGCACCTTCAGATATAAAAACATATGATTCAGCCATGGATCTTTGTCCTCACTTTGTAACATTGTTTCTTAGAAACTTACACTCTGATACTAACTGAAGTAAATCACTTGTTAATATAGAAATCACGTATAATATGTAAAATACACAAGAAGTAGGGTTAAATTGTGTTAAATCGTCTAAGATAGTAATCTTTAAAATCTTTTTGATATTGTTCGAGCTTTCACACTCACGTTACAGGTGTTCTTGATCTCTTTCTTTCTTCTTTTCACTCAGGATATTTTTACAATAAAATCACTTAAACAAAGAATTATTTTTTGTAAAGTGTAAGTAAAAGTAAAGTAAAAAGTATTTATGTCTACGACTACAACTAATATTTATAGTCTAAATCTCTAACGGTCTTCTTGAGAAAACTGCTTGTAGAATCTTCTGAGATTTGTTATTAGTGTAAGCGATCTAGAAGGGGGGTTGAATAGATCTTTTAGACTTTTTCGCAAAGTGCTACAATAAAACCGAGAATTAG
>JAOSBN010021174.1:0-17280 GCA_027563595.1 Erythroxylum suave | reverse complement strand
TGAAATGAGGAAAAAGTTGGGTTTTAAAATATTGTGATTTTTCATATGATTCTTATAAATGAGTAATGATATGATGCCATATGAAGTTAATGTAGTGATCGATCGTAGCTCACCCTTATCATAGGATATGTACCAGAATAACCTCCGGGCATCCCAGTGTGTACCCTGCGGTAAGGGGGTGCTACATAACTTCTTCTATTAACCATGATGAAGCTCGTATTACTGAGGTCTAAACCTTAAGAGAAAAAGTGCCTGAAGTACATTGGATTATAAATGAAAACGATTTAGATGAATAATCTACTCAGTTGATTAGATTACCATGGACCACAGGAAATCTTGCAAAACAAGCCGAGAAAAGTTGTGAACAAAAAGAAACCACAGATGCTGAAAAGAAACAAGAAGAAGAAGGTAAAAAAAAATGGAAGAAAAAAGAAAGGCAAAGCACCTGTAACTGAAGCTACTGTTAAGGACCCTATTGATAGAAAAGAGTTGCCTCAGTAAG
The DNA here is from genome assembly GCA_027563595.1 of Erythroxylum suave. NCBI lineage: Eukaryota > Viridiplantae > Streptophyta > Magnoliopsida > Malpighiales > Erythroxylaceae > Erythroxylum > Erythroxylum suave. The sequence goes on along the minus strand of JAOSBN010021174.1, from coordinate 16,778 downwards.
AGATATTTCCCAAAGAAAAAGGGCAAAGAAAATAAAGATAGCTGCACATAAGCAAGGAAAGACGTCAATAACACCAAGAATGTTTAAATCAATAGAAGCTAAAGTGTGCCATAAAATATAATATAAGAAAAGAAAGGTTGTTGCTAGGCAGATCTTGCCTCCTATGATGTTTGATGATATAGGTATACTCATCTCTCCTTACTTTGTTTCCATTGGTTAGAAAATTATTTTGAAATTAGCCAAGACAGTATATGATGAGCTAGTCAAGATGTTCTACACACATATGAAAAAAGAAGAAATTAATGGAAAGCTAGCCATTGTCTTATGGGTGCATGAATGTGAAATTTTAATTTCTGAAGAAATCTTAGGAAATATGCTGGAAAAAGCTCCTATAGGAAGAACTAAGTTTCCCTGTCATAAGTGGGATGTTGATGATCTAGTGTTATTCGAAGTTGTCAAATCCATTTGCCTTTATGCTGAGAACACCCAAGATGAGAAACCCTAGAGCAGGCAGTTAGACTTAATACCACAATGCCTTACATCACTTTCAACTACTTCAATTTTTTTCAGAAGTAACTCAGTTGAAAGGTGCAATTTGTTGGACACTTATATGGTGTATAATTTGCTAAAAGGGAACATATTGAATGTTCCAGCTATGATCTTGAGGTTCATAGTGGATAAGGGAAATCATAAGAATACCACCAGTTGCTTACCTTATAAGATGTTGCTCTCTAAGATTTTCAACCATTATGGGGTTCCTTTTGCAAATATGAATTGATATACACCGGCTAAGTGTCACCCTTCCATTCCCTATCAATTTGGATACAAATTGCAAAAAAATGTCTAGGTAGACAAAAGATCTTCAAGAGTTGCAAAAGACTTAGTTAATGCTCCAAACCAATAAACTTTTCTTCCTCCTTAAGATGAAAATAGTGCAAAACTCTAACAATATCTATAGAACATTCAAGCCAATCAAGCATTAATGTGAGAACAACTAGATAGGATGTAAAATTAGCTTCTTGATATGCAGATTCTACTGAGAAAAATCTTTAAATCTCTTCCTTAACTATGTTGCTATTCTTTTCGGCCTGGGTTATTCGAACATGTGATAGTTCCTTCCACCCTATACTCATTTATTATTTTTTGATAATGAAAAAGAGGGAGAGGTTATATTGATATATTTTTTGTATATTTCTGCATATATATGATATATTTCTCAACACATATTTCTCAAATTTCTCAATGCATATTTCTCAATGCTGCCTCGATTATATATGTGATTAATTCTGCTATTGAACTTGTGAAAATATGTGATATATAAACGATAGGTTCCTTTTTTAAGAGACAGACTCCTTCTAATTATGTCGAAACATATAAAAGTCACTGGTATCTTTCGAGATTATTTATTATCTGTTTGAATTTTGAAACATATATCTATTATTGCTTATCATCATTAAAAAGGGGGAGATTATTAGCTCAATATTTATATTTAACGATTTTGATGATAACTATATGGTGTTTCAAATTTTAAATTGGATTTATTTCCTTGTATAGATAGCGGTATTCTTTCAAGGAAATAAAATCATAGGAAAATTACTTCCTTTCTTATAGGAACCCTCTTAGCAAACTTTCATTATTAACATCCAGGAGGATTTTACCTTTTTGAGCAATTAGCTCCATAAATTTTTCTTCCAGCAGAGATGATATTGAAAATTCAAAGTCAACTTAGAATTAAGATGTGAATTAAATCACTTGTTAATATAGAAATCACGTATAATATGTAAAATACACAAGAAGGGGGGTTGAATTATGTTAAATCATCTAAGATAGTAATCTTTAAAATCTTCTTGATTTTCTTGAAAAACTCAAATGATTACACAACAACGCACTTAATTTGTTTAAGTAATGCAACAATGGAAATAGTATCTATTCTTCTAACAACAAGAAATTAAAGAGATATGGGTTAGAGAATATGACATCGCGATTTATACTGTTCACCCTTAACCTTTGGGCTACGTCTAATCCTCAGAGTTTATCTAAAATTTCACTATCTCATCCAACTTTACAAGTATTATTTCTACTCTTCTAGAGCTTCTTTAGGCCTCTTTCACAAAGTATTCTTTATCTGCTATCTCAGCATCTTCAAGCGATGGCCTTCCTTTTACTTGAAAAGATATTGTTTGAGCTTTCTATACTCACGTTACAAGTGTTCTTGATCTCTTTTCTTCCTTCTTTTCACTCGGAATATTTTTATAGTATACTCATTTGATCACATAATTATTTTTTTGTAAGTAAGAGTAAGTAAAAGTCATTTTGTCTGCGACTACAACTGATATTTATAATCTAATTCTCTAACGGTCTTCTTGAGAAAACTGCTTGTAGAATCTTCAGAGATCTGTTATTAGTTAAGTCCTGTAACCAACTCCAATTAACTAATTGTTGTTGTAGATTATTCTTCAATTATATTATCTTGATTTAATTTGTATGCTTCGTCTAGTGTCTTCGCTACGTCTTGTGTCTTCGTCTTAGTCTTGTGACTTCGCTTCATCTGGTGACTACGCTTAATCACTTTGTCTGGTCTATCTTAGACAGCTCTTGAATATCGTCTTGATTTGATGATTTGTGTTACTTACATTTATCTGCACACTTAATAAACTCATCAAAATAGTTCACACACTTCTTTTATTATTATTAATTGACTTTCATCAAAATCAATAAAAGAAGTGAAGTCTTCTTAACTTAACAATCTCCCCCTTTTTGATGATAACGAATAATCATAATATTATAAGATAATATTCAAACGAATATATTTCAGACAAATAATATATTTATTCAGACGAATAATGGAAGATATATAATATGCATATAATAATAATTATCCTCTCCTTTCTACTATTCTCCTCCTATTTGTTAATAATCAAAAAATATGTCATTTCAAACGCTTCAAAATTTCAGAGAACATATGTTGAATATCAGTGTGGATCATCTTAAGGTTTTCTTCTATAGAAACACGTAAAAGTGTTATTTCCTCATAAAGATCACCCACTGAGTCACTTAGTTCATCAACCTTAGTATCAATTTCTTCAATATGTTTAGCTAAGGCTTCTTGAACTTCCTTGTGCTTGTGACTAGCTTCAGTCCATTCAATGAAATTCTTCAAGAGCTCCGAATAAACCGTAGAATCTTGTAACTTTTCCCTAATTGGATGAAGATACTTAGGGCAGAGGGTTTTCTAATTGAATCGTCTAATTCAAATATTTTGATGGAGGGCAATTAGAAAGGTTGTGTTTGGTGAGGGATGTCAAGATCATCATGTTTGGCTAGTTTGAAATTTTGGTTTCCCTAGAAGGTGTAAGATATTTTTAACTGAAGGAATGAAACCTAAGGGTTTGAAATGAATAAGCAAATTCACAAAGGTTTCTAAGTAAAAATTGATACCTTCAATTGTAATAATTTTGTACCTTCCTTCTGACATTGTCCCAACTACTTTGAAACTTTCATTTGTAGTTAATGCACCAAAGTTACTTCCTGATGCCCTTGAGGATGTGATATATAAATGCCTACAGGTTGAGCTACATGACATACATTGTCTATATTCTTCATCACCACTCGAATTTCTTCTTCCGTGAGATCGTCTTCTTGTTTCTCAAAAATTTTCTTCTTCTTTGCTTTGTCTTTGTTGTCTACCAGTATTGAATGTCTAGGTTGTACATCTGGTACAATCTTGATTGTCGTTCTACTTTTCATTGGATAGATTGTGTAAGGATTTTTTGTCATCTTCAATATATATGATTCTGCCTTTTCATCTCGCAGAATACCATACAATCTTCTTTCTTCAGGGCTTAGAAGATGTATTGTCTAATCGTTTACAGCTATAGGTTCAACTTGAACCTTATCTTTCTGTTTAGGAGGTTCTCTGATGATAACTGAACCTCCGTTACAATCAAGTATTAATTCTTCTATAATCTTCATGTTCAAATATTCTTTCTTCATTGATTGAGGGGAATTATAAGTTACTTGCTACTTTCCAACAGTCTGTGTCTTTTGTTGAACATCAGATGGATTGTCTGATGGTGAATCGTCTGGGTTATTAACTAAGGAAGCAGATAGAGTTTAATCAACAGAATCGTCTCTCTTATCTAGATCAGAACCATCATCAAACTTTACAGGCATAGATTCTGCAACAGATTTAGAAAGAAGATTATAAACTCTATAAGCTTTAGAACTAATAGAATAATATAGAAAAATTCCTGAATTGATCTTAAAATTGAATTTATCCAAATTTTCTTTTGTATTCAAAATAGTGCACTTACAACCAAAAGGATGAAAGTAAAAAATATTTGGCTTTCTTCCCTTCCATAACTCATGTGGAATTTTATTTAAAATTGGTCGCAGAAATACTCTATTTTGAATATAACAAGCTGTATTTATAGCATCTGCCCAAAAGTACTTAGGAAGATTCACCTTTCCATTTCATAAATCGTCTTATTCTTTCTTTCTACAAGTCCATTTTGTTGAGGAGTTCTAAGAGCTGAGAAATTATGAAAATTTTCATTCTCTTCACAAAATATTTTGAATTTTTCATTTTCAAATTCTCTACCATGATCACTCCTAATTCTGGCAATAGAAATTCCTTTTTCATTTTGTAACTTTTTAACTTTAAAGCATTTAAAAGATTCATCTTTATGAGATAAAAACAATATCCAACAAAATCTAGTAAAGTCATCAACAATTACAAGACCATAGTTCTTTCCACCAAGACTTACTGTTCTAGTTGGTCTAAAAAAATCTATATGTAACAGCTCTAAAAGTCCAGACGAAGTTACAATATTCTTAGACAATAAAGATGTTTTAACTTGTTTTCCTTTTAGACAACTCTCACAAAAGAAATCTTTGTTAAAACTTATCTTTGTTAAACCTCTTACCAAATCATGTCTAACTAATTTGGAAATATGTTTAAAGCTAACATGACCTAGTTTTTTGTGCCAAATCAGTTTTTCATCATCTTTTGATATAAGACATGAAATATTTTGACTTTTTAAATCGTCTAAGTTAATTTTATAGAGATTGTTTCGTCTCTTAGCAAAAAAGAATATAGACCTGTCCTTGTTTTTAACTAAACAAGAATTTTGATTAAAGGATACTTCAAAACCAGAGTCACATAATTGACTTATACTGATTAGATTATGCTTTAAACCATCAACTAGTAGAATATTATCAACAGATGAAAAGGAATCTTTACCAAATTTGCCGATCCCACTTATTTTGCCCTACTGGTTATCTCTAAAAGTTACTGATCCTCCTTGCTTATGTTAGAGGTCTAGGAACATAGACCTTCTGCTCGTCACATGTCACAAGTAGCCACTATCTAAGTACCATTGATGCTGGTTGCTTCTTCCAAGTAAGGACATCTGTAGTATCTATTATATCCTTCTTAGGTACCCATATTTTCTTAGGTCCTTTGGGGTTAGTCTTATAATTATTCTTTGAATAATAATAAGAATACTGTTTCTTTTTCTTTCTATTAGGAACAAAATTCCTGTTATGAAGAATATTACTATTATGAATAGTACTTCTACCAGAAAAGCCTAAACCACTTTTATCATCTGGACGTTTATAACTTCCAATCATATCATTCATCCTTTTTGTACTTTCTGTAAATTTTGATAAATCTCCTAAAAGAATAGTAATCTTTTGTTTTAGCTGATTAATCTCCTCAAATCTATCTACAGTTACTTTCTTTATCATATCGTCTACTTGTTTCTTAAGGCAGATGTTTTCTTCTTCTAAAAGTTTTGTGTCTTTAGAATTTTCAACAAATTTCTTTTTCAACAATCTATATTGTTTTAGAATAGCATGTGAATCTTCTAATAATTCTAAATAGGAAAGTTGAAGATCATTAAAGTCAGATATAATCTTATCATTACGTTCACCTTTAGCTACCAAGCATATATTTGCTTTTTCTGATGATTCTAAGTTGGATTCAGATTCAGAAGAATCCAGATCTTCCCATGTTGTCATCATTCTCTTTTTGTTTTCTTGACTCTTCTTTTATTTTCTTTTGAGCAAGGGACATTCAGACTTGTAATGTCCTGATTTATTACACTCATAGCAAACGATAGAGCTTTTCTCATTCTTAGAATCGTTTTTGCTAAACTTTTTGAAAGAGAAGTCTTTATTTCCCTTTGTTTTATTTTGCCACATTCTTCTAATTTTTCTTGAAATGAAGGATAGTTCATCTTCATCTTCACTTGAATCTTGATCAGATTCACTGGCATCATCATTCTTGATTTCTTCGATCTTTAATGCTTTTAAAGACGTACTTCTATTTTTCTGCACCTTCTAATTCTTCTGATTCTTCTAAGCAGCCTTCAATGCAATATATTTATCCCTTCTAGGTTTATCTTCCACATCAAGCTCTATTTCATGGATTTTTAGTGAACCAAACAATTCATCTAGCTTTAGCTTGCTTAAATCCTTGGCCTCTTGTATTGCTGTTACTTTAGGTCTCCATCTTTTTGGAAGACTTCTGAGGATCTTTCTCACATGATCTTGACTATCGTAGCTTCTCCTCAGAGCTTTAAGTCCATTAATAATTGTTTGGAAATGTCCAAACATTTGATCAACAGGCTCATCATCTTTTATCTTGAACAGCTCATACTAATGAACAAGAATACCAATCTTAGATTCTTTTACCTAGTTTGTGCCTTCATGTGCAATGGCTAATGTGTCCCATATTTCCTTTGCAGATTCGCGTCTATGAACCTTATCATATCCACTTATGCTTAGAGAACAACTTAAAAAGAACTTGGCCCTTGAGTTTAATTAAACGCGAGCTTTCTAATCAGCTGACCATTGGTCACGAGAGATGTTTTTCCCTTTGAAGTCTGTTGGAATATATGGACCACTTTCAATGATATCCTAATGATCAATATGCGTGGATTCTATGAAGAGCCGCATCCCGTCCTTTCAATAATGATAATCTTCACCATTGAATGCAGGGGGTCTTGAGACAGAGGTACCTTTAGCTATAAAAAAATGTGATTCAGCCATGGATCTTTGTCCTCACTTTGTAACAGTGTTTCTTGGAAACTTGCACTTTGATACCAACTGAAGTAAATCACTTGTTAATATAGAATTCACGTATAATATGTCAAATACACAAGAAGGGGGGTTAAAATGTGTTAAATTGTCTAAGATAGTAATCTTTAAAGTCTTCTTGATTTTCTTGGAAAACTCAAACGATTACACAACAATGCACTTAATTCGTTTAAGTAATGCAACAGCGGAAATAGTATCTATTCTTCTAACAAAGAGAAATTAAAGAGATAAGGGTTAGAGAATATAATAATGCGATTTATACCGGTTCACCCTTAACCTTTAGTCCTCAGAGTTTATATAAGATTTCACTATCTCTTTCAACTTTACAAGTATTATTTCTACTCTTCCAGAGCCCCTTCAGGTCTGATTCACAAAGTATTCTTTATCTGCTATCTTAGCCTCTTCAGGCTCTAGCCTTCCTTTCACTTGAAAAGATATTGTTTGAGATTTCTACGCTCACGTTACAAGTGTTCTTGATCTCTTTTCTTCCTTCTTTTCACTCAGGATATTTTTACAGTATACTCTCTTGATCACAAAATTATTTTTTGTAAGTAAAGTAAGAGTAAGTAAAAGTCATTTTATCTATGACTACAACTGATATTTATAGTCTAATTCTCTAACGGTCTTCTTGAGAAAACTGCTTGTAGAACCTTCAAAGATCTGTTATTAGTTGAGTCCTATAACCAAGTCCAACTAAATAACTGATGTTGTAGATTATTCTTCAATTATATCATCTTGATTTAAGTTGTATGCTTCGTCTAGTGTCTTCGGTTCGTCAGGTGTCTTCATCTTAGTCTTGTGACTTCACTTCGTCTGGTGACTATGCTTAATCACTTCGTCTGGTCCATCTTAGGTAGCTCTTGAATATCATCTTGATTTGATGATTTGTGCAATTTACATTTATCTGCGCACTTAATAAACTCATCAAAATAGTTCACACGCTTCTTTTATTATTATTATTTGACTTTCATCCAAATCAATAAAAGTGAAGTCTTCTTGACTTAACAAGATGAAGCAATGACTAGTTGAAGAAATTGACGATTTAAAGAAGAGCAACAACACTTATAAAGCAACAAGCATACACAGACTTTCAAAACATTTCAACAGCATCTATCTTCTTGAGAATCATATCATCCTTATTATTCCTTAAAAAACGAATCACTCTATCAAGAGAGAAATAGTTATTTGAGAACTTATTTTTATTTTACATTTTACTTTTCTATGAGATTTTATAAGCTTGTTATACACTTCGAGTGTGAAAGGTTGGAGAACCTTGAAAAATATGTACTTGTGATCTTAGAGAGGCTCATTAAAATTAATACTCAAATTGTTATAGTGAAATAATCAATTTGGATACTTAGGGACTAGACATAGGCTTGGGATGTAAACCAAACCAGTTTAGATTGATAGCATCCTTCTTCTCTCTCTCTTTTAAATTTCCACATCATACTGTTAGTGTGTTCTTTTTAGTAAGAGCCTCCTTCACTCTTATAAGAGGCTCCTTCTGTTTTCAACTTGCAAGAGGTTCCATTCAATTTTAATGGGTGCTTTCTATTTTTAAATTTTTTAAACAGTATTTATCATTCATTAGGCTCCTTTCATTTAAGTAGGGTCTTATGCCATAAAAGGCTCTTATCGCCTAACAAGCTCATTTCATTTGAAAGGCTTTATCATCTGACAAACTCCTACTATTTTCATTCGTTATTTAGGATTTGTTTATTATACGTATTGAAAGTACTTATGAAAAAAATTTACACACAATTCACCCCACTCCTTGCATGATTTTTCTTTATCAAAGAAGAGGACATTTAGGTCTTGTGTGTCTATGCTTCTTGCAGTGATAGCATATGATATGATTATTTGTGTATTGCTACTGTTGGTGCTGCCTTTTGATAGGAACCTGTTGTTTCTAGTTTTCTTGTCTCCTTCTCTTTTCTTCATTAGGTTCTTTTTATAGAAGCGTGCATATTTTCTGACCATGAAATTGAATTCATCATCTCCATCTGTTTTGGAACTCAGTTTCGCTTTCATCACCAATTGAAGGATTTGATTTATCAACTACTTTTAGTCTCATTCCTCTTTCATATAAGGATCCTTCATCTCTCCTAAGCTTAGTTTCATGGATCATTAAATTTCCTCTTAACCAATCAAATGAAATAGCATATAGATCCTTTGCAGTTTTTAGAACTATCACCTTAGGTCTCCATTCCTTTGGTAATGACCTTGAAATCTTTGTCACAAGCTCATCATTGGGATATATCTTTCCCAAGTTCTTTAAGGCTGTGATGATGTTGTTGAAAAGTTCAAAGAATTCATTTATAATTTCTCTATGTTTCAACCAAATAGTTTCGTATTCATGCACTAAAAGACTTATTATTTGTTTCTTTACCTCATTCATTATTCAAAAGTAACTTGAAGTTTGTCCTATATTTCCTTTATTGTAGTATAATAGGATATCTTTTCATACTCTTTTGGAGATAGTGCACAGATTAAATGATGTCTTGCTTTGGCATTTAGTTGTGAACGTCTTCTATCAGCATCAGTCCATACTTCGACGTCGTTAGTGGCCAAAGGTGAAGCTCTAAATTTGATAGCTTGCCATATATCGATATCTACAGATTGAAGATAAATGGTCATTCTCTCTCTAATAGGAATAGTTATTTCCATTGAAATAAAGAGGCCTTGAGACAAATTGTCTTTGAAGACTTCTTAAATTGTTGTCCATAATCTATCACGTGTTGTAAAGCAAACACATACAAGAGGGGGTGAATTATATGTAACTTAAAAATTTTGCAACTTACTATCAATTCGTGTAAATGATAAGAGCCTGATAAATTTCAATGAAACGAGTCAGTAAATAAAAGGAGCCCATTAAAGTTCAAAATGAAAGGAGCCTATGAACGTTAAAAACAAAAAGAACCTGTTAACATTCAAAACGAAAGGAACAAGTGAATGTTCAAAACAAAAGAAGTCTGTTAATGTTAAAAACAAAAGGAACCTCTTGCAATATTAGAACAGAAGTAGCCTATTTAATTCTAAAATTGAAGGATCCTCTTGCCAATTTAAAGCACAAAAACTATAATGCGGTAATTTAAAAGTTAAAAAGAGAGAAAGAATGACCTAATCGATTAATATTGGTTCAGCTTATAACGAAGCCTACGTCCAGTTTCCAAGTATCCAATTTGAGTATTTCACTATAAAACTCCAAGTAATAACTTTTGATGAGCCTCTTCAAGCTCACAAATACATGTTTTCAACCTTCTCGAAATGTTTAACAAGCCTCTACAAGCTCTTAACAAAAATGAATATATGATTTGTTCAATGTAAGCTTCAAGGAATAACAATCTCTCTCAATAGAGTATTTTCACTTTCTAAGACACAAAGAGTTTGATAAAGATATGACTTTCGAGAATATTAATGTTGTTAATGTCTTTCAAAATCTGATTTGTTCGCAAATGCAGTGGATCTTCCTTAAATAGACATTTTCTTCAACTAATCGTTGCTTCACTTAAATTTTGAGTTAACTTTGAATCTCAAGAATCTTCGATATCATCTTTGCTAGAATCTTCTAGTATCCATACGTTAAGAAAAAAATTTCTCGATTTCTCGATGCTAATTGTCAAATTATATGATTGGCAAGATCCTTTCAGATATGGTGGAATCATTTATAATAAATAAGGTAAGTTCATTAAGAAAGATCTTGCAAGAAAGGAAACATTTATCCTATCATAGATAACTAGATTTCATATCCTTTTAAAAATTATTTGAATAAAGAGAAATAAATAAAATTTGAATTTTGAAATATTATATATATAGTTGACATTAAAATCATTAATAACAAACCTTGAGCTAACAATAATAAACTCTAGGTAAAACCGTATTTAATTAGTAAAGCCAATGATTAAAAAACCAGACTGGAATGATTAGTTTGATCCGAATAAATATGAACCAGCCTGGTTTTCGGTCCAGTTTATATTTATAATCTTTCTAAGTAAAAATTGGTTGGTTAAGTAATAAACTAGCTGGTTTACTAAAAATCGCCCGGTTTTCCCTAAAAGCTGGTTAATAACTCCCACAATAATTTTACAGCATATGGGTCCCATCATTTTAAAATGTGGGACCCACCTTAAACAACAAGTTCCTTCCTCTCTCTCTCCACGCAACCGAGCCATCTTATCAGTGTCAACGTTTTGACATTTTAAAAATTATTTTTTTTAGTCTTTCAGAAAATTTAATTGATAGATTATAATTTTTAAATTTTATATTGTTTATTTATCTCTATATATTTTAATTAAATTATTATTTTAAAACACATTATTTTTTTAACCTTTAAAAATACTAAATTTGTTTAATCTCACTAATAAATTATATTTGTTAAATTTTAGTATCTTTATTTATCTCCTTACATTTTAATTGAAAATTTTAAATTATTAGTGTTTAAAATTAATTATTATTTCTATCAAGAATTTTTTTAATAAATTTTTTTATTAATTTTTATATATAAGTAAATTTGCTTAAAATAATTTCAGAACGTGTTAAAAATAATATTTAAACTACAAAAAGTATATTTAAAGGACATTAAAAAAGAAGTTAGAATAAAGTTAGAGTCCTTCTTATTGACTTTCTTTATGAGTTTTTAAGTGAATGATAATATGGAAATATAGTTTTTATTTTTATTAATATTTAAAAATTTATGTTAGATTTAATCTTAATTTAAATTTTTAAATTTATTATTATTTTATTATATATTAATAGACATTATGTGTATTTTTATATCAAAATATTTTATTTTATGTTACATTTTTACTTATTCTTATAATTTTATTTATTATATAGCGGTTTTATAGCTGTTTAATACCAATTAAACCTCTAAAACTTAAACCTTTGATTTGACCAATCCAATATTCGGTCCGATTTTTAAAACATTGAGTAAAAATGTCGAATGAAATGTATCAACATCAAATTATAGATAATATAAATTTAGGTGAATTGAAGATTTAGTTAAGTACTAAATTTACTAAGTTTGTCCTTCCACCACTATTTCTACATGGGAAAGGATATTCTTTTATTACATTTGGAAAAAGGGATTCAAATTACCTGTTTTCATTACTTTGTTTTTATCATGTTCTATGAATGTCCGTGACTAAGACCAAACAATGTCCCATCTCTTGTAGACAATTGACTCCCTATCTTTGCAACGTATTGCAGTTATGAGGATTTTCAATTTGTTCTCCACATTTATGAAGAGTCATCCCCTCTTTGCCATAACCACATGATTACGATCATGAAGCACTTTTGACTTTTACCCTTTTTTTCAGGAGTAGATAACTTGTCTTAATTAATTACTTAGTTGTTATCATATTTTATGAACATTCATTTATTCATTTTCTGTAGGTCACATTTAATGGATAAATGAATCGTAATAAAACAAGGTAACTCCAATTTGTCATTAGTTACAACATCATTAATGACAAATGAAAGTCGTCATTAAGAATATAAAGTTAGTGGCAAAATTATAAACTTGCTGCTAAATCTAAAACAACATTTTTCAATGACAGCATGATTGTCGTCACAAAAAAATTTGATGTGTCAAAAAAATTTAGTGACAACATTAATGACAAAAATTTTGTCACTAGTTTAGTGACTAAAAATGCAATTTTAGTGACAACATTAATATTGTCACTAACAAATGCAGCATTGCTAACAAGGAATTGATTTTGTCATTAAAAATATGTCTTTCATGACGACATTTACTTTGTCACATGTTTGTCGTCACTAAATAATTGACCAAGATTTTTTTTTAGCAGCTATTTATCATTACTGACATCATTATTAATGATGACTGCTATTTAGTCACTGATTATACTCGCGGGTCGAATCGGATTGAACTATAATGCCATAAATATAGTTAAATGTTATTTATATGTATTTTAAATTATAAGAAAATACTTAAAAACTTAAATATTCATAATTTCTATATGTGTAAATATGTTTATGAAAATTATTACAATTTTTTCTTAGGAACTTTATATTATATATTAGATGATGCAAATGGGATTATTAAAGAACTATAGTTGCAAAGTGACATATTTACTTCAAGTCTAAATTGAAGGTCTAGTGTTCAAGTCTTACTACCATATGGCCCTTCACACTAATCTCACCTATTTATATATATGATATGATGTTTCAAACATATTTTAATATTTTTTTACTTCTTTTTCCTCATAAAAATGGTTTCTTATTCTAATTTTAGTTGTCCCAAAATATGGTCCTTTATTCCACTTTTAATTATCCTAAAATAATTGTATAGTTTGATTTTTTGGGGTAAGTCATGAATTTGAAAGGTTAAATAAAAATTGTGTAAAATTATATTTTAAAGTTAAAATAAAATTCCAACAACTTCAATTCAATATAATTTGCAAGAATAATGAGAGCAAATTAAGAAAAAAATTCAAAATTTAAAAGTATAATAATTATATTTTCGTAAAAAGTTGGTATTCCCAAAAGGACCTTTTTATGGGATGGAGGGAGTATATTTTCACCCATCATCTAGATGGACTACGGTCGTTAGGCCATTATCTAACTTTTAATGGATTAATTATAATTTGCCTTTCTAACTATTCACTCGCTCCTATTTTGGTTCTTAAATTAATTTTGTTTTCCATTTTAACCTTTATAGTTTTTAATTTGTCCCACTTTTCTCTAAAATTTAACTTCTTTTGATTTTTTAACAGAATTTGCCACTTGGCCTTCCATATGACTTCACCTCAACAATGCAACTAACCCAATTACCTAATCCAAGCCCACCGCCCATAACCCATCCATAACTCCACCTTCTTCCCTAATTTCCCAAATTAACCTCCACCAATGTGAAACACTAGTACCAAGGCCCAAGTCTTAAGTAGACTATGAACAAATAATTTCGAGTTATACGAGTCCTAAATATGACCTGTATGTAAATGTATTGTCAAATTATGTCAAAATGACCATTTATCTTTCTATTTAAGCGTTGTGGCAAAAAAAAATACAAGTATCAAATTTTTGGTCTAAATCTGAAAAAAAAAACAAACAAAAGACTAAAATTCATGCAAAATAAAATAGTTAAAAAAAGTTAAAAAAAATGTTGCCAAACAGGACCCTAGAGTTGAATTACAAAAAATACTAATAAAAGAAGAATAAGGAATTATGTTAAAAAAGAAAAAAAATTCCCCACAAATAAATTCCATCTCGCTAATTCTGGTGGAAAAAATTTTCCTAATTTTTATAGTTCCCTCCTTTTAAGCTATAAACCCTTTCCTTATTTCCCTCTGCGTCTTTTTTCATAATTCTCCGTTGTACAAAACCCTTTCCTAATTACCCTCTTTGCCTTTTTTATTTTAATACTCCATTTTATAAGCGTAGGGTTCTTGCCACAGCATCTTCTAGTTCTTTGCGACTGGGATCCAATTTGTATACATTAAAGGTGAGTGCATTTGATATAGTTTAATTACATGAAAACTGGAAACTCATGATTACATATGAACAAATATTGATTGTGTTAAAAAAGTTATTGATCATGTTAGAACACTAGTTTGTGAGGATATATAATATTTTAATCAATTTGATCAAAGCCTGGAAGATGAATGCATGCTATTATTGTATTTATTTTATGTATATGTGTTTGTAGCCTTTGTGGGGACGTGGACGTTGGTAGTGATACAACCTTGGGTATCTTTGTTTAATTACTAATAATGTGCTCTTAAAAGCTACAAGCCATAGATTTCGTCTAATCTCTTCCAATTTTTTTTATTCCATTAATAAATTTATTGAGTTGTAGAAGCTTGGAATTTTTTAGGTGTGCATACACGGTAGGACTTTAGTGTTATTCAATATTTGGGTATACCATCTCCAATACCATATGCCCAGATACAATCTAAATCTAGTGGGACTAGGAACTATTCAACATATCATGGGATGAACTTTGCATTCACTGGGACCGGAGTTTTTAACACATTGACACCAGGACCAACCTTGGGAACCCAAATTGGTTATATGGAACTACTGGTAAAATAGAAGGTGTAGAGCAAGACTGAACTAAAAGACCCTTAACCAATGCACGGGTTTCTGTTGCTGGCAATGACTATTCTGCTTTTATGCTCCAAAATCCTAGAAATTTGGTGGTGAGATAGTTACTACGACTCATAATTACTCACTATAATACATATAGATATATATCTTTTTTTTTCCAGCTTATATATGTTTTCAAAAACACTTTTTAAAAAAATATTTTAATTTAATTCAGTTTCATTTCATTTTCCCTTTTGAAATTAAGATTCAACCATGTTAAAGTTGAATCTACATCACATATATATTTTTTGAATTTTTTTAGTACCGTATCATTATTGTATTGTTTCAAAAAATACAGATATCAAATAGAAACCTAACGTGTTAATATTTACTTCTTGTTATCCCAAAAATGAATTTGTTTTCACTATTTGGTTTGCAAATAAATTTTTGTACTTCATCTCCTCACTTTCAAGAAAAGGAATTAATGTTGGTAATTTTGTTGGGAAACAAGTTGGCAGTTGGACTTTTAGGGGGTTACAATGGAACATACTTAAATGTTCATTGTCAACTAAAGTAGATAGGATCTGTTTCCAGATTTTAAGTTATGAATGTTATTCACAAAAGGTCAAAGATTGATTGCTACATCTATTTTGCCTACTATGTTTGTTATTCATAGTCCATGAGTTTCAAAATATGTTTTTGCTTGTATGTATCTACATTGTCAACTAAAGTAGTTCATATTTCCTAGTTTCCCAAGTAGCTGCAGATCTCTTACGAGCCGTGAGCGATGATGAAGGTGCTCAAGCCTTAACTACTGAGTGTGGGATTATTGTTCGTACGTATGCACCATTACAGGTTCACGACTGGGGCAAAATTGAAATGCATGAGAAAGAAAAACTATGGTGTTGGTTGCAGGCAAGTCTTCTCAAAATTATTTTTATTTATATTTCAAATATTCTTCTAGTAATATTTCTTATCTTAGTACTTGATTCTATGTAATAGTATAAGTTGATGTGTTATACTGTTTAAGATTCACATACAGGAAAAATTTTATTTGAAGAATCTTCATCATGTTAGGAAAGCTGTATTTGCACAGCTTAATCGAATGTATAGGCAGTGGCGACATAGGCTTCACAAAGGACATTTTTTTCCACACAAGACACTAGAGGAAGCACTGCATGACCGACCTGCTGATGTAAAACCGGGAGATTGGGAGTATCTTTGTACGTATTTTAAGTCAAAGGATTTCAAGTGAAAAAACAACAATTCGTGTTTAATTTTTTTAATTAATAAAGATATTTAGCCTTTTCTTGTTTTAATTTGTGACTAATTATATACAATACTCCTTTTCGCTATGGATTTTGTTCAACAGTGGGGTACGATAAGCGTAAAACTTAGTTTGCAAATATCAATTATTTTTTGTCCTTAATTGCAGGACAAGAGTATTAGAAATAAAGAAAGCCGGAAACAACAAAAGGTGTCCCACTGTACAGGGACAAAGTCGTACTCAAGAATTAGTTATAATAATGTAAGATATGTCCGTTATTTCTTTTTAAGTTTTGTATAATATATGTACTGCTTATGTTATATGTTTTAAATGACAGAACACAGGACAAAAGATGAACCAAATT
>JAOSBN010021163.1:0-17281 GCA_027563595.1 Erythroxylum suave | reverse complement strand
CTTTTCTTAAAGTTGCTAACGTTTTAAGCTTTTGGCTAGGAACTTGCAAATTAACATTCTCAATCCGATTCTTTTTGTCTTAAGTTTTTGTTCTATTTCTTGAATAAATTACTGTGACGTGAAGATAAATTCTTTTAAGCTTAGTCAAACACGTACTGCTGATTTTGTTAGACACTAGGCATATATTTCTTACATCCAGATCAATACATACATACATATATATATATATATATAATTCTCATTTACTTAAGGTAGCAGCAACCCCGGTGAAATTTTTCATCTATAAAGTGATAATAGAACTTGGGATAAAATTTTGATTTCCTCGCTTATGTTATCGTCTCCGTTTAGTTGGTTAATAAAGGTAGCTTGCTTCCTTTCATGATATTCCACTAACAAGCATAGCGTAGGTCTCCAACAGGCTCTACCTTATCCTGTAAAAAATGGAATACTTCTTTTCGTATATCAGTAAAGGGTGACAGTTCCATAATGCGATGAACACGGGAAAATGAAGAGTAATGGTATCAGCAAGAGCAGCCGAGCGAACTACTATAGTGTAATGACTACTAGAATAGAGTTGAGTCAAAAGGTCTACTATAGCAGCCTTCCAAGCAAGCCTCTGAGATCTCCTGTAAACCCCTATGATTTGGTAAAGGGAGGATATTAGTGGAAGTAGTGAATGGACATTCCCCTGTAGAGAGTCGAACGAGAGGAGATCTTCATGTCCAGTTCGAAGGGCAGGGTATCTTGACCCTACTTTCATTATATATATATATATATATATGTATCTATATATCTTTATCTTGTGTGGTGGTACCAGGTGTATTAAGAGATTATAAGAATTTGCTTTATATAATCATAAATTTTTTAATTGTGACGATACCTATATCTTGTGTATCGATCAATCAAGCATCTTGAAATCACTAAATATTCATCATATTCACTTTCACACCTCCAAGTTTGATGCATAACTTTTGTTTTCCTCCTCTCCTATTATTACTCTACTCGAAAAGACTGCTCATTTTCTACTGGTGAACATAGTTTTTTGTTAAAATCTTATTATTTCTTTTGTAAAATTTGTGTGTTTTTGGTATTAAATTATTGGGTCATAAAAATGGTTTACATAGTTCTTATTATTATTATTACTTTAGGCTTCTTTTTTCTTACAAACACAACCTCCGAATTTGTTGGACATTATTGAAAAAGTATTGATCCTTTTATTTAGGATCTCATTTCTGTTGGTAGCTTAGATTTGATCAAGTTTTGTTAATTTTTAGTCCTCTTCTAGACTTTTTTCATCTAGATTTTGGAAAACTTTTTGCTTCACTTTCTTCTTTTGCAAATTCAGAGTGAGCCCTACAATGGAGGAATTTCTGATGAACAATGCTAACTACAATGAGAATATACAAAGCGGGTATTTTTCTCATCTAAGAAGATCGGGAAAGGTGCTCCATAATCGACCACCCTGTTTCTTTTCCCTCATCGTGAGACGTGGTTTCGCCCACTGATTGATTGTGTTTTACTATTTACTTGATGCATGATATATTGGCTTGCGAGTCAGTAAAGGTTGGAAAAAATTTGAAAGTTTTAAATTTAGGTAAAAAGATGCAAGAGTGTATAGAAGTTTTAAACAAAGTGTTATAAGAAGTTTTTGTTGACTAACACAATCTTCATGGGAATGATATTTTTACTATAAAATACGATTCATAAACTTGCAATAGAGATCAGTTAAAATTAAATTTCAACAATTTTTAACACCATTGTAGAGGATTGCAAAGTTGGTATCTAGTGCATTTTAAGTTACTTTGACTTAATATTTTTAATACTTTTCTTTTATGATTGCAAGTGTATAAACATAAGAGTAATTAGGAGTTTAAACAAACTCTTAGATACACAAGTTTCCAAAATCACCAAACAAGAGAGGGAGATTCAAAAAGAAAGATGCCAAGAAGCTATAGAGAGATTGATGGTAGAAGAATGGAACCAAGGATGTTAGTAAAGAACCCTCATTGACTTTATAAGGTTGAGGTTTAATGCATCAATACCAACTCTGCTGAACATGTTGCAAACTACTGTCCAGTTTAATGGAATAGCCAATGAGGATCCTAATTCTTATTTATTCAATTTATTCGACATATGGAACACGTTTAGGTATAATGGGTTATCAGAGGATGCAACCAAGATGAGACTATTCCCATTAATGTTTAAAGATCGATGTAAGGTGTGACTGAATTCTCTTATCCTAGAGAACATGAAAATGTGGTAGTAGTTAGCAAAAGCTTTTTTGACTAAGCAATTCCCTTTAATAAAGACTACAAATATCATAAAGGAGACAACAAATTTCCAACTAAGTAAAGGGAACAGTACAAAGTGTAGGAAAGATTCAAGGAGTTGTAAAGGAGCTAACCACAACATATCTTACCTAAAGAGTTCCTTTGTAAGCCTTCTTTAATGAGGAAGATAGTTTACACATGATTTATTAGAGGAGATGGCAAAGAATATTTGTCGATAAACATTAAAGAGAAGAAAATAGCAACCAAACTATAGAGATTATAGGAGAGTATTTGTTGTTAATTTAGTGATAACATTACAGGCTAAAGTAGTAAACTTGGCTAGACAAAAAATCTAAAAGACACTTTGTCTAACCCACTAAAAGCAATATAATAAGGGTGAGGACTGTACAGGCAAGAAGTCCATGTTATATATGATTACTTCCCAGTGAAGACTAATAACATAGAACAACTTAATTATATGGGAGCATAACTTGGTTAGGATGGTAACGACCCTTATTCTAACACTTATAATCCTAGGTAGAAAAACCACCAAATTTCTCTTATTCTAACAATATAGGAATCTAAATGAAAGAACAAGGCCTACCATTATTTCATCAAGATAGGTTTTATTCATTGGAATCAAAGATGAATAAGTTACTGGATGTGCTAAATTTTAAGTTCACAAGCTAATATGAGAGCCAAAAGAGGATGGTAGTTAAGTTCGACCAAATTATGAGGAATCATGCTTCTTCCATCCTTTGTGGTACCCCTAAAGAACATATCCAGGCATGAAAAGTTTCTCAAAGATATCCTATTAAATAAGTGGACTTGAGAAGATAACCAAACGGTCTTCACAAGAAGAGTTACAACTCTATAATTACTAGCCATATGCCCTTAAAATTGAAGGATCCAGGTAGTTTTACCTTACCCTATTTAGTTTGTAATTTAAAATTTTCTAATTGTTTATGTGATGTAGGTATAAGTATTAATCTTATAACTTCATCCATTTTTAGGAAATTCGACCTAGGAGATGTGAAACCAACATCCATGCTCATTCAGTTGGTAAATCAATCAATAAAGAAAATGTTTATTATAGTGAAGGATAACATATTCAAAATGGACAAATTTATTAGTTATGTGAAATTAGTGGTGTTATACTTTGAATAGGATCAAAAGGATCCACTTTTTCTTGGTAGACTGTTTATCGATAGAGGATAAACATTAGTAGATTTCTATAGAGAAAAACTAATTCTTAAGATTGGTGATTAACAAGTTGAGTTCACTATGAATAAAGTATTGAAGAATTAAAAAAAGGAAACTCTTGTATTAAAAGAGGAAAAGGAAAGACACAGAGAAAAAGATAATCTTGAGGATGTAGAAGATGATCGAGAATTAAAGAAGGAGGAGTTGGGTCAAAAATCAAAGTAAAAGAACACCCATGTTACCCTCTATTGAGAAACCACTTACTCTATAGATGAAACCCTTGCCGACACATTTAGATATACCTTTGTAGGTGAGGATCATACTTCACCAATCATAATTTCGAACAACTTGGATAGAGAATAAGAAAATAGAGTGGTAGAAATAATTAGGAGGGAATGAGATTTACGGGATGACAAATTTTTGATGTAAGAGATATAATTCCTAATGAAGTGATTTGAAGGATAAACCTTGATGAATGGTATAAGGCAGTGAGGGAAAGACAAAGAAGACTAAATCTTATTTAAAAGAAGTGGTTAAGAAGGAAGTAGTGAATGTTTTAGATGTGGTTATCATTCACCTTATTTTTGATAGTGAATGGTTTAGTTTAGTACAATGTGTGCCAAAGAAAGGAGATATAACAGTGATGGAGAGTGAAAAGGGTGAGTTATGGAGAGCAAAAAGGGTGAGTTGATCTCAACTTTAATAGTCACAAATTGCAGCAATGGTATTGATTATAGGAAGCTTAACATGGTGATTAAAAAGAATCTCTTTCCTTTACCATTTAAGGACTAAATAATTAAAAGAGTGGACATGAAATATATTATTTCCTTGATAGATATTCAAGGTACAATTAGATTTTTATCTATTTGAAAAATCAAGAGATGACCACTTTCGTCATGCAATTAATCATTTAGGAAAACAAAGTTTAGGTTCTTGATAGTCTATCTCCTATTTTCTCACTTTTAATTTACATAAATATTTTGATAGAGAGAGAGAGAGTTAAAAAAGCTATCATTCATTGTAGGAAAATGTAAAGATATATCAAGCTTAGTTATCCACTGCCACTAATTGAAACTATTAATAAATTTACACATAATTTTTTCCTTTCCTTGCACTATAATTTTATTTCCTTTTTGTGGCTCCTAAAAAAATTTCAGTAATCTCTTTACCATATTCTTCAATCATTCTTTCTAACTCTTTCTTGTTATTTACTAGTACATTTCCTTTTTTTTTCTTGAAGAGACATGTATATTTCAGATAGTTTATAGCATAATTTTGGTGCTTTTGGAAAAAAATAAGAGTGATCTATAGTGTCAAGTGACAATGAGTCAATTGGGTAAGACAAGGATGGAGGTTGCTGAGTCATCATCCCTTATGTAAAATTGATTGTTAGGGTTAAGTCAGATTGAGAGATTTAGAGAGAATAAGGGTTTTTTTTCTTTCCTCCGTCTATTAACATAAGCTGCCATCTTATGGTAAAAAGAAATTACTTTTTAAAACTTGATATTAGTGTCTACTATAAAAGCTATTAAGTATGGGAATAAGGCTTCATCCAAATGATTATATTTAAGATAAAGGGTTCTAGGAATAAAATTAGATATGGTGATCTGGAGGAAATGAGGGTTTATGTTTCCCTTTATTCCTCCATTAACATAATGCGTCCTCATATGGCAAGTGAACTTACTTTAAAATACATAGATAAATAAGTGTTTACGATGATATCTTTAAATGTAGGATTAGGCTCCGTCTAAAAAATTATGTTTGAGAGATCTAGAATAGATATGCTTAGTCATAGGAAAACACCATTCGTTTCTTGGTCCCTCATTTATTTCTTCCAAACTGTCTTCCACTTTATGAATATAAGTTCACTATATATATTTTCAATTTCTTTCTTCAAATTCATCCATCATGTTTGTTTCTAAGCCAATATGGTTTATATGATTCTGAATACTTGAAGAGAACCTATAGGAGTTTTTATTTTTCATCTTAGAGTATGAAAGTGGGTGAGGGTTAAAGAAGACTTAAGGAAATTTTGATTTGGGCTTTAAAGAGTGGCTAAAAATAAACATTGTCATAGCCTCATAAGAGACTACCTTTTTAAATTATAAAATCTTCATCATCCTAAGGAATAGTTTTTGGAAAAAAAAGATTGTTAGTGGTTGATAATGTTGATCAGTAATCTTGTACGTAATTTTTAATACTTCTCGTATTTTTATTTAGGTTATCATTATTCACTTTTTATTTTATAGATACAAATCTAAGTAAGCTTTTTTTATAACCCATTAAAAGGGGGATACCTTCATGAAAAGGAAGAGTGCGGCACCCTAAGGAGTAAAGCAATCCCCATAAACTATTAAGTTCAGCCTTATCATCAAAATTGACACTCACGATGAAATAAGAGGCCCTCACTCATATACAAATATATATCAGACGAACAAATTCTAAGTGTATAAAAATTAATGATAAAAGAAAGAATTTGAAGATTAAAGTTTTTATCGCTAAATAGGAGAACAAATGTAAGGATTCAATTAGGAAGATCGACATAATTGATATACAATCTTATCAAAATCTGATCTTTCAAGACATTAGAAACAAACTTTATAAAGGTGTTGCATAAGCAAATGTAGTTGAACCTTATGAGGGTGACTAATCTTTTACCTCTTTACCTTATCTTATAGTCAAACTTGTTGTAACTAATTTTTTATAGTGTTTGCAAAAATAGAGATATATATTAAAGGTTTAAGAGGGAGAAGGAAAGGCTTTACTAGACCTAAATGGAGATGATCAATGATTGTAGAATGAATATGAAGGGTCAAAGAAAAGAGACGAAGGGCTACATTAAGGATATAAAACTTTTAATATAGTTGTTCATAGTCTATTGAACACCCACATACCCCCTAGAAGGATATGCAAGTGCCATACAAAACATGCCTAGAACATATTAAAATATTCCAACACTTGAAAGAAAATAAGGCAACATAATTCATATTACATAATTTGTATTATATATAGAACCTAATATGCACATTTTCCTTATCATATACACGCCTTAAATGCAAATCCATCCTGTACTATAGTTATTACAAACCATTTACAAAAAATAAAAAAAACGTCTTATATTATTAGATACATAAGTACTCATATTTAACAATCCATAATTAAATTAACTTTTACTAAATTAATCTAAAATCATCTAGGTTCATTTTCAACCTCAATTAAGTTCAATTAAACCATTATTAAGTACCTTAACCTTATATAGTTCAAAAATTTTCTAAAACCCACATTTTCTCATGTAAACACCCTGCCTATGATTGTGGGTTACCTCTCCACGATCATGACAGAAGCTATTGCATCTGTCCATGATCTTGATACCAAATTCAAAACATGTTTATAATAGTCCATATGTTATACCTCAATTGTACACTAATTGTACTTCAATTCCTCCTCCAAATCATCTTCAATTCTAGCTCAAACTTAATCAATTAACATCTAACAATTCATTACCTTTCATACATCATAAACCAAACCAAAAACTAGTATTGAAGTATTATTTTCCAGAATTCATTTACCAACATCATAACACGTATTCATGCCAATTCATTAGCATAAAAATTTTATTAATATATGCTATCAAGTTTAGAATTCCCTTACATGGTGAACTTCAAATTCAAACTCCAAAGAACCAGCTAATCAATACAACCTCAAGGTGAAAAGCAGGTGATTTTCAGACAAGATCAAAGACAACAATCAGTTGCATTTCTTGATTATTTTATGAAGGATTAACATGTATGTTTATGCAACGATTTAGCTAAGGTTTATCCTAAATTCAAAGAGAGGGAGGAGCAGTTTCAGTGGTGAAACAAAGGGGAAAACAATAAAAAATTGTTATTGGGATTTGCCTCTTCAACATGTTAGCTGTCATCAAATTACTTAATCATGTGTCAATTAGCATGTAATGCCAGGTATCAATTGATTATGCTGCCACTAATCTGCTTAAAATTTTGCCAATTGACACCAAGTAATTAGTCTATATGTCTCTAAATAATTAGTCCATATGTCATATAATAATTGGTTCATTTTTTAACTATTTCCTAGTCTACTTGTCACACCTATAACTATGCCAAATGTCATTCAAAGTATAGGTATAGTCATACTAATTTTCACGTACCAACTTGTCTTGCCACTTGACAGTTTTCCTACTCCAAATGTCCATTTTAATACCTCAATTCTCTAACGGTATTAATTAATTCCTACTTACTTAATATGATCTATTAACCTAAATTCAATCTTAGGCCAAAATTCAAAACACATACAATTCACGATCATATTGCAATACCTAATCCATATAATTTCATGAATATGTAACATTTCAACTATAGTATAATTAAGGGCCTTACAGTCTAACTACAAACTACAAAAATATGGCGACTAAATCCAAAAAGATAGACTATGTATCTGACAATTAAAGAGTATATGAAAGATGTTTTTGGCATTTTTATAAAGAGTAAGTCCTTTGACACTTGGAATTATGCTGACATGATTGCATTATTTGTTGAAGGCTTCAACAAGTATAAGGAGATAATTAAATTGGTGCACCTAAACTTAGCTATTGACAACCTGAGCATTAATTAATTACTTACTTGTGAGCCTGCTTCTAAGCCTGAGACCATAATTGAGTCCATGCGAGACAAATTTTTTAAGATCTAGGTGGGGACTCTTATCTAAAACAATATAATATTTCTTATTATTATTATTGCTTTAGGTTTCTTCCTTATTACAAACATAACCTCCAAATTTGTTGGACATTATTGGAATTGTACATGTCTTTTTATGGGTCTTAATTTTGGGATCTCATTTCTATTGGTAACTTAGATTTAACCAAGTTTAGTCAATTTTGAGTCCTCTTCTAGATGTTTTGTCATCTAGATTTTGGAAAACTTTATGCTTTGCTTTCTTCTTTTTTAGATTTAAGGTGAGCCCTGTGATGGAGGAACTTTTGATGAACAATGCTAACTACAATGAGAATAAACAAAGCTGGTCTATGGCATCTTAAAAAGATCAGATCAAATTGGTTGGTTTTTGTTCTTTAAATTTTTAAAGTTCCTTTTTGCTTATAGTTTTCAATTTTTTTGTTTGTACTTTTTTTAAACTATCCAGTATTATGATTTAGTATTCCACATAAACCTAGTTACTATTAGTGGTTTAGTTTTTAGACCATTTAATTTTGATTTGCTTGTGGTTAGGTTTAGTTTTGATTTTCACATCCGTTTACTGCAATGCCCATTTTACAATCCCTTTTCCTTTCTCGAGTGTTATTAAAGTAATTTAAGAACTTTCTAGACTTGTCTTCTATAGCTTGTGTTAGGCATTATGGGGGGAGTAGTGGCCTTGACTACTGATGATAGCATAAGGGCCAGTCTTTTGGTGAGATTTAGGATTAGGAGAAGAGAAGATTTTGAAAGATTACGAATATATTTTTAGAACATCAGGACCCTTACAGGGAAATATTTAAAAGTAGAGGAAATTTAGACAAATATAAGATTTATACAGTACGCATCCAAGAGTTAGATGGGAGCTAAAGCGAAAAAGATTGATGAGTTTAAACTTTACTATTAATGTTTTTTTAGATGACATAATGGGATAGGTATCTTGGTTGTCAAGGAACTTATACATCATATTGTAAGGTTAAAGAGGCTAATGATAGGATTACATTACTAAAGATTGTGGTGAAAGGTGTTGTTTTTAATGTGGTGTGTGATTATTCACTCAAGTAGGGTTAGACAATAGCTTAAACATCAATACTGTGAAGAGCTAGATGAGGTGATTCAGCAGATTCCTCTTGGCAAGAGAATTACTCTAAGAGGAGACTTTAATGGTCATGTAGGGGTAACCTTGGACAGGTATTCATACACTCATAGGGATTTCGATTACGGAGATATGATAATAAGAAAACTTTATTAGATCTCCTGGTAGCGTTTAAGTTGTTGATAGAAAACTCTTTTTTTAAAGAAAAAAAGAATCACAAAAACTCAAATTGACTACTTCGTTGTAAGATAGAGTAATAGACTTAGTTGTATGGATTGTAAGGTCATACCTAACACATGTTTATTAACTCAACATAGATTGTTAGTTTTCAATATTATAATTAAAGGTTAGAGGAAGAAGATAAATCTTATGAAGTGTACCAAAGTCTAATGGTAAAATCTGAAAGGAGATACAATGGAACAATATATGGATAGAGTTATGGAAAAGAATGGAAATTAGAAGGAAATGCTAACTAGATGTAAGAGAGAGTAGAAATTCTTTTAAGAAATATAGCTAAAGAGATCATAGGTATTTTTAAAGGGCCTAGTTGATGGAGATCAAGCATCACAAGTGGCTTCAGGCAAGACAAAAGGATTGGGACGTAGACTTGTTGAAAAGATTGGGAAATAAGAAAAAATGCTTAAACAAGCTCAACAAAGTGAAATTAGGGAAAAAGATCCATTAGAGAATCTTAGAGGTCCAATTACAAGGTTATAGGCTAAGCATGCTAAAGAGGCTCTTAATAATTTGATGATGGATCTATATGCAAAAGAAGAAGCTAAAACTCTTAATAATTTGGTTATTTTCATGCTCAGAGAAGGGCTTAGTACTCGATCGACGGCCAACTCAAATGAGATTCAATTAAGGATTGATCTGATACATGCAGATTTGGATGATAAAGTCAGTGGCCTTCGTTGTCAAGTTAAGCAATTGCGAAATGTGAGTTTCTTTGACCTCTCCTGAGATCCTCATCTTTTTTAGGCTTTGTATTTTTATATCAAAGATTTTGGCTATTAATTATTATGTTCTTCTGGATAATGTGGTTTAAGTTTAATTGGTGATGGTCTTGGATTCCCATGTTCAAATTTTGGGCAGAATTCTAATCTCAACATCGAATCCCAAACAAAATCAAGTTGCTTTTCAAGCAAATGTCTGTCGGCCTGAGACTATTTTCTGTTCATCTTTTAGTTGGGCTTATAAAAAAGTGGCATTTGTTAAAAGATTTAGTGCAAATTCATCATTGACTAGATCTTTAATTGATTTGCAATCCTCCCAACCCATATATTGTGCTTCACTCTTAAGAATGAGATTACTTTGATTTTGTCTTGGCTGCCTGAGAATTGT
This sequence comes from Erythroxylum suave, assembly GCA_027563595.1. Lineage (NCBI taxonomy): Eukaryota > Viridiplantae > Streptophyta > Magnoliopsida > Malpighiales > Erythroxylaceae > Erythroxylum > Erythroxylum suave. The sequence goes on along the minus strand of JAOSBN010021163.1, from coordinate 6,659 downwards.
TAATTATGTATCTTGACGGTTGGCTTTTTCCCAAAAGAAAGAAAGAAACATAATTTGAGAGTGAATTGTGTGTGAAAAAAAGGCATTGAAAGGGATTACTAAAGTCCAACATTTCTTGAACAAAGAGTTTTTCTAAAACTCTTGGCAACAATATCTTGCACCCACAAAAAATTAGTATTAGGATTAAAATGTACATGTAATAAAAACCGTTAAGTTATATACTTAATCAAATAATATCTGATGTGCTGTGAAGCTTCATATCCGGTCCTCTAGCACATTAAGCAGATAGGGAATCAATAGGGGTAGCATTTTAATGTTTCAACAAACAGAAAGGAACAGGCATAGTGGTCTTTTTTAATTCTTTCATTTTATGTTCTGGTTGTTTGAAGTAAACCGCAAATGTTACTGGTTCTTTTGTCTGAGATGTTTTATAGTGATCGTATTGTTTTCTCTTGACACAAGTCAATTAATATGACAATCTGAATACAGAGCTTCTTACCTCTAACCTTTACTATATTTTTAATTGATTTTGTCTACTGTTTTCTCATCAATTATATTGCAGGTATCTCCTTTGTACTGTAGGTTCTGTGTATATCAAATCTAAAGAATCTCACAGGCACATAAAGATAGTTCCAGGTACTTTTATGTATATACATAGGAATTGTGTTATATGCTGTGTTATAGCTGTGTAGAGAATAGCAAGATACTGATTGAAGGAATTCTTATATTTCATTTTACATGCCCATTTTATTGTGATTACAGTTCAACACTTTGATTTAATTTGGCCCACCCAATTCACTGTGGTTCTTGATCACCAAGCAAACGCCACCCAAACAATGTTAGCATTTACATGCGGACTTTCCACAAAAGCCTATATAAATGACGCAACTCCTAGTGCTTTTCCTCATCAACTCTTATTTTGCACTACTTGTTCTCGATTGGAGTACTAACTACGCATTCCAATCCTATAGTGTGTCTCTTGGTTCTGATCCACTAAGTTTTTTGGCTATGGCAAGTAGGTTTGGAGGGGCTAGTCTTGCGGAAGCATATGTGATGCGAAAGATACACAAAGAGAAGAGGCAGAAGAGTATGACGATGGGGATCAAGTGAAAAGAGAATACTGGTGTGGGTGGAAATGGAGAGAAAGGGAACAAATCTAGTGGGTGTTTCTTCTGGACATCGACAAAGACTCGTCAGGCTAAAGTTTCCTCAGTGGATTGTGATTTGCAACTAAAAGAAAATTGGAGTTCGAAAAGTTAGCTCGCCATGTAGAAGAAGAAAGAAGAAAATTGCTAATAGTGCACTCTTAGTCGTTTTATGTGTCTTACTTTCTTTCATTTTTTTAGATTTATTTTAATGAGTGGACCATGAAGAGAAAATTTAAAATAAAAGAAGAGAGGAAAAAGAAAAAGAAAAAGAAGAAAATTCGTTTATCAAATTTTCGTTATATGAAAAAAAGAAACAAAAGACATGTTGAGCATTTAATAATTGTATTTATGTAATTTGCCGTTTCATTGTAAATGAAAAATAAAAGAAAAAATTCCAACTCCATGTTTTTTTTTGTTTATGTAATAATTTGTTGTAAACTTAATATTACTCACGTGATTGCTCAATAAATTTGATAACTTATAAGACTATTATTTTATTTATATGACTCGAAATATAACCTTTTAATTATAAAGGAGTAATTTTATAGATTCCTTTAAAATTTGTTGAAATAATTATTAAAATAAAAATTATTAAATTAAAATATTTTTCAAAAAATGAAAAAATAATAATTAAAAAATAATAACATTACAAAAACGTCATGAAATGTCTTACGTGACGTTTTCAAAAACGTCACGGAAAGACCAATCTTTCATTCACATTTTTTAAAATATCACGAAATGTGCATTTCGTGACGTTTTATGAGAAACTTTGCAAAAAGTTTTTACCTACATCACATTCGACAACGTTTTTTGTGACGTTTTTTAAAACGTCACAAATTAGATTTTGTGATGTTTTTGGACATTCTGTGACATTTTAAAAATGTCACAAATTGTGTTCTATTCTTGTAGTGTGTCAATTACTTCTTTTTCCAATCCAAACACATTTCTTGCATCTTTTATGATTTAAATAGTTTAATCATATCTTGTTATAATGTAAACACATCTTTTCATCCATTTTTTATCTAAACAGGTCAATTACATCCTTTATTTACCTAAAAATTCACTTACATTCTTTCTTTGATAGAACGCATAAATCAAATTCTGGTTGTTATTAAAGTTGTGGGGGTTCCTAGGGCTCCAAAAAATCCAAATTGCTAAATTTGTTTTTTTTTTGGCCTCTTTATTGGGTTTTCCTATTTTTCTTACATCAATTTGCCTCTTGGGAGTGGTAATCTAAAAGGTAAGGTTGGAACTTGCTCTTCTTGGAAGAAAAGTTTAGTCTACAAAGAACTCCTAGAGTAAGGATATTAGGAGGTGAGTTGTGAGTGATTTAAAGAGCAAACAGTGAGGGAGAGACTATTTTCTAATAACTTTTTGTTATAGGTTCTAAATTATGTCCAACAATAGAAAGTCGTCATCATCTAGTAAGGATAAAGGGGTGGTTGAAGGTGGAGAGTGGGAGATTAATCCATTGGTAGTAAAGTCACAACAGAAAACATTTGAGAGGATGTTTAAGGAGATGGATAATATAATGGGGAGGTTGATAGAAATCTCTTTGCAGTTTAATTCTCAATCTAACCTAAGGGAGAGGACACCTAAACCTCGAACCACCCATTATGATTTTGAGGATGATGATGATCAACTTAGTACCTTTAAAGAAGTTGGGAATTACATACAGAATAGAGGCAGTAGAGGGAGAATGGCTAGAAACTTTGGAGGAAGGGTTAGGTATGGGAATGAGAGGTGAGTAGAGGCTAAAGTGGACAGCAACATCAATAGTATTAAGATGAAGATACCTACCTTCGTTGGAAAGCTGGATCCAGATGTATATCTGGATTGGGAATGGAAGGTTTAGTGTTTGAATGCCATAATTTTTTTGATAAGAAGAAGGTTAAATTGACAGCCTTTAAATTTAGTGATTACATAGTTACTTAGCGAGATCAACAGATTGTGTCCAGAAGGAGAAACTAAAAACCACCAATTAGCTCTTAGGAGGAGATGAACACTATAATGCGGAGGAGGTTTATACCAAACACATATTATAGAGAGCTTTTCCAAAGACTATACAATCTGACCCAAAGAAACAAAATCTTGGAGGAATACTACAAGGAAATGGAGGTGGTAATGGCCAGAGCAAACATAGAAGAAATAGGGAAGCTATAATGGATTGGTTTGTTTGTGGTCTCAAAATTGAAATTGCTAATGTAGTGGAGCTACATCATTATGTGGAGTTAGAAGAGGTCATACAAACGGCTATGAAAGTTGAAAAATAAATTAAAAAGAAGTATACTAACCATGTAAGTGTTTATAGTGCAAGAACTACATCTTGGAATAAACAGTGGACTAAAAAGGAAGATAGAGCTCCAAATAGCAAATTTGAAACACCTAAGCCTAAAACGACATAAGGAGAAAGGCAAGGTTAAATCTTCTTCAAATTAAAGGAGTTGAGATATTAAGTGCTTTCGTTGTACAGGAAGAGGTCACATTGTATCTCAATGCCCAAATAAGATGTTAATGACAATTCAAAATGGGGAGTATATATCTAAAAGTGAAGAAGATGGATATGCAAACATGCCTGAATTAGAAGATATTGACCAAAGAGAAGATGAGGTCAAGATAGAGCAACCAATGGAGGTGAAATCATTGGTAGCTAGAAGAGCATTAAACATTTAGATTAGAGAAGACGACGGGAAGTGAACCAACAAAGAGAGAATTTGTTCCATACAAGATTTGCTATCATTGATTGTATTTAGAGCCTTATAATTGATGGAGGGAGCTGTTCGAATGTGGCAAGTTTTGAGTTAGTTTAAAAATTGGGGTTAACAACTATCAAACATCCTATGCCTTATAATTTGTAGTGGCTTAATGAATCGGCCAACGTAAAGGTATCTAGGCAAGTGTTAGTTGCATTCAAGATTGGGAGGAATAAGAATGAGGTTTTATGTGATGTGGTACCTATGCAAGCTAGACATATATTGTTAGGGCATCCATAGTAGTTTGATCGACGAGCAATATTCATTCACCATAGATGGAGTGAAAAACACTCTTGCTCCTCTTTCACCAAAGCAAGTTTATGAAGATCAATTGAAAATTCATAAGAGAGAACAAGCGAGGTTGAGTGAAAATAGTGGTAATAAACGAGTACAAACACATAAGGAAACACCAAACACATTGGGAAACACTTATCTGAGATATAAACACGAGGGGAAAGGCGTGAGCATGGTTGCAAAAGTGGGGGATGTGAGAGATGCATTCTTGACAAAGCGCCAGATGCTACTTTTTCTATACGAAGAAGCTTATTTATCCCACGAGTACCTTACTAACCATGATTTGCGAACTGTTATTGCTTCTATTTTGCAGGCATATGATGATCTATTACAAGAAGATAATGCCGAGTGGGTTACCAGCTAAACACGGAATAGAGCATCAAATTGATCTTATACCAGGTGCACAATTGCTAAACAGATCAGCATATAAAACAAACTCAGACGAGACCAAAGAAATTTAGATGTAAGTAGAGGAATTGCTAGAAAAAGACTATGTACGTGAGAGCCTCAGTTTGTGTTCAATTCTAGTACTATTAATGCCAAAGAAAGATGGATCATGACGTATGTGTGTAGACTGTCGCACCATTAATAAAATCACTGTAAAGTATCATTATCCTATCCCTAGGTTAGATGATATGCTTCATGAATTGTATGGTGTATGTTTGTTTTCCAAAATTGATCTAAAATCTAGTTACCATCAAATTAGGATTAGAGAACGAGTTGAATGGAAAACAACATTTAAAACTAAATATAGACATATGAATGGTTAGTAATTCCTTTTGATTTAACAAATGAACCCAGCACTTTTACTAGTCTTATGAATCATGTATTGCATGAATTTCTTCGAAAGTTTGTGGTCATTTACTTTGATGATATTTTGGTCTATAGCAAATCACTTCATGAGGAGGTAGAACATCTAAATAAAGTGTTGCATGTACTTATAGAAGAGAAATTGTACGTTGATTTGGAAAAGTGTTCTTTTTGCACTAAACAGCTAGTGTTTTTGGGTTATGTGTTGAGTGCAAAGGGTATACAAGTAGATGAAAAAAAGGTACGGGCAATTAAGGAACGGCCTATCCCTATGACAATTAGTGATGTTAGGTGTGTTCATGGTTTAACTAGTTTCTATAATCGGTTTGTAAAGGATTTTAGCTCCATTATTGCAACATTCACTGAAATAGTTAAAAAGAGTCTAGGGTTGGGGGGGGGGGGTGTTGGGGACAAGCGGATGGGCAAGAGAGGGCGTCTAACTTATTGAAGGAGAAACTTAGCACAACACCTATCTTAGCTTTACCTAACATTTTAAGGATCTATGTAATGATGCTCATGATTTTGGTAATATGTTTAATGCATGTGAGAAACCTGCATTTGGGAAGTTCTTTAGGTATAAAGAGTATTTGTTTAGAGAGAATAGGTTGTGCATTCCCCAATGTTCCTAAAGAGAGTTATTAGTTAAGGAATCATGTGGAGGAGGTTTAGTGGGTCATTTTGGTATTAAAAAGACTCTTGACATTTTTAATAAACATTTCTTTAGGCCACACATAAGGAGAGATGTAGAAAGAGTGTGTGGGAGATGTATGGAGTGTAAGAAAGCTAAATCAAGAGTTCAACCCCATAGGTTGCATAAACCACTACCGATACCTAGTAAACTGTGGGCAGAAATTTCCATGGACTTTGTTTTGGGTTTACCTAGGTCTAGGGAAGGTCATTATTCAGTTTTTGTAATTGTTGATAGGTTCTCTAAAATGGTATGTTTCATTGCATGTCATCAAACCAATAATGCATCATACATTGCTAAATTGTTCTTTTCTAAAATTGTTTGCTTACATGGAGTTCTAAAAACCATTGTTTTTTATCATGATGCAAAATGTTTGAGTTATTTTTGGAAGACTTTATGGGGTAAGTTAGGAACAAAACTTTTTTTCTACTACTTGTCATCTACAAACAGACGGTCAAATTGAAGTGATAAATAGAACTCTAAGTTCTTTATTGCATGCTATAGTTGGAAGATACTTGAAAATATGGGAAGAATCCTTTCCATTCTTTGAATTTGCTTACAATCGAACCATGTATAGTGCTACTAGTTTTTCATCATTTGAAATCGTTTATGGCTTTAATCCTTTGTCTACATTAGATCTTGTTCCATTACCATTAGGTGAAAGACATAACTTGGATGGAAAGAAGAAAGTTGAGTTATTGAAAAAGCTTCAACAGAAGGTGAAGCTTAATATTGAAAGAAAGAGGCAGCAATATAAAAAGCAAGCAAATAAGGTTCCAAAACCAAGTAATATTCAAACCAAGTGATTAGGTTTGGGTACACTTTAGAAAGTAAAGGTTTCCCAGCAAATGGAAATCTAAGTTACACCGGCTGTCGGGCACCGTTTCCAGAACCCAACTCTTGATCATTATCGATTCATCTTCTTACTCTGGTACCACATCTCTTGGAACCTCGCTTCCGGAGTCC
>JAOSBN010021106.1:0-17287 GCA_027563595.1 Erythroxylum suave | reverse complement strand
TTGAAATTCGTAATACTGATGTAGGAGGCAAAAAGTGTCTTCCTCAAACCCTAAAATTCACTTATATATTAATAAAAGGTGGGCCAACCCTAATATAACAAAAAGGCCCAATAAAAACTAATTAATTCTTCTTCTTAGGCTGTAATTTAAGCCCAAAACGTCATTAAAATGCAGGTCCAGCTGTCTACGTAATTTCATCCCGTCATCTCCTGCTCTACTGTTAGTCTTGCCCAAGGGTAACTCCTGGCAGCACCAAAATCATCTAGAAATCTTCGGCTTCAGCTCTTGTGTTCCAAATACTCCTCAATTATGCTCCAACTGCTTCCTTTTCATCATATCTAGCAATCCCTAACCAAAATATGTGAAAACAAGTAAAATCTCACATTTAAGCACAATAAATCACCAAATAAGCATAGAATTAGGAACTAAAACATGCTAGATTTACACGCTATCACCTTTCCAATACTTCCACTACCAAAACACTCACACTCTCTCACAACTTCTGAATTTTGCTTCAATTTCATTCATATTCACCTCAAGATCTCCACAAAAATATGCTCAAAGATAGATATAATCTGCTATCATCATTTTGCCTTTACTGAAATCATTTTACTTCCACCTTGAATTTATGATGATCTTGCATGCATTGAGGGCTAGGTTAACTTGATGAATTGAGGTGGAACTTAAGCTAAACAAGTAAGTAAATTATTGATCTTTATGGCATGTTATAATAGAAAGATTGTGATGATTGAATTGGGATAGATTGTATATGATGTTGATGTTGAAGATAAGCTAGAAAATGGAGAATGAATGGGTATTTTTCTATTCTATTTTTGCATGTACAAAAACAGTAGTTTATGGGTTGTTGTATGGATGATTTAAGTTGGAATTAAAGAATAATTGATGAGGAATTCATGCTAAAGATAGGTGTTATTAAGGTTTTTTCAAATGCTATAGGTGTGTTTATAAAAAAAAAAAGACTGTTAATGACATAAGTGAGCAGAATTTTGTAAGCCTTAGTGTAACCAATGTGGAAGTTAAATTAACCTGAAATGAAGTAATCTTGAAGGACTTGAAATCTGGAAAATTTCAGGTATCAGTGATGTCTCTAAGCTTGTAAAATTCGTGAAGTATTGAAGGTAGTAAAGTTACACACATTAGTGATGTTGATGAAAAATTCAAGAATTTTAATTTCAGCCTTTTGTACATGTTGAACCAGCTGAGAAATTTCACTATAAATTGGTGTATTTGGACTTGATTAAGGCTAGGAATGAGCCTATAATTTTGCTTGATTAATTGGTTAAGAGATTGATAAGTTTATGTAGTTAATTGATGTCCTAATCTAAAGAATGGATTGTTTTGATGTGGATAAGTTCAAATCTGGAAATTATGATTTATTAAAGGAATATTAACGCAAACATGATATTAAGGACATGAATAATGTGGATAAGGTATGGATAAATGAGCATTGAAGAACATGGGGTATTTATGAATGATAATTGGGTAAATGTATGAATATACATTGCTGGAAAAAGTTTGGTAAATGTATAGAGCTAGCTTGTTGAAATTCCATATTTAAAGTAACAATTGTGTGTGTGTTATAAGAGGCTTTTGATGATGAAAATGTTCAAGGATAAGTGTCAAATATAGTTGATGAATTTGGGGTGAAACAAGTAAACTTAAAGGTACAAACTTGATTGCAAAATGGTAGTATACAAAATATGATGTTTGAATGGTCAAGATTTATGAAGAGTTACATACCTAAAAAGGTCAATTGAGCATGCATTAAACATGATACATATATATGTGTATGATTGAATATTCATATGATTGATCAACCTAGTAATGTGTGACCTATATGTGTGTATTGTATGACTAAAGAAGCATAAATTGATTGTTAGCATCTAGACACTGCTAGGTCATCAAGGCAATAGCTTACTTGGAGCGTATTGTGAGTTAACCTACATATTTTCGAACTATGAATGAATTGTTTTCGATTAACTTTTATATATTGAATTGTTATTGATATGATTATGATAATTCTAGACATTGATGGTCTGAGGAGTTTGATATTCAGGATTGTCTTGGAAGTGATTTCTAATTGCATATGAATAGGGAAAATGTGTACTCAACTAAATGTTGAATGTCAGACTCAGATCCGATGAATATGATAAATGACTGTGCACATTGAATAAAGTTATTGATAAAATATTATGTGGATTGATGTATTCCATCACATTGTTATGCATGGTTAGATAAAGGATTTATGACCAGAGTGACCAGTGTGAAAAAGAGCTTAAAGCATAGAATGTGCACAAAGAGCCATATACTTAGTTATTAATGAGTTTGGTATCCATAATAGATACAGGACAGAGTATGAAATTAGCTTGATATCCATAATAGATACGGGATAGTAAATAGGTGTTTGATCATAAGAAAGTAAAAACAAAAGTGGAGTCACATGTGCATTTGCATTTATATATATCTTTATGTATCATATGAATGATTACGAAGAATTACTGAATTAACAGAAGTGGAGTCACATGTGCATTTGCATTTATATATACCTTTATGAATCATATGAATGATTGCGAAGAATTACAGAATTATGTTGATATAGTGATATGCAATGTTTGTGTACATGTTAATGATATGAATGATTGAGATAAAAGAATAGATTTTTCTGAAATGATTATATGAAATGTTGTAGTTCATGATGTATTGTTGAGATAGGATGTATTGTTGAGATATGGTGTATATTGTGATAAGGTATTAAATATTGAATGATGTGATACATTTGCTAAATTGGGAAATTCACTTGTGAATTTGGTTTATACTTTTGATATTTATCTTTTGACTTGAGTGAGCACATCGATGATGGTTCACTCACTGAGTTAACAAACTCATCAAAATTGCAACGTTGATTTTCAGGTACAAGGGAGACCTACTTATAAGGTGATATAGCCGAAGTCTAGTACTATCAATTTTGGAAACAAGAATGGCTCAAAGGTCTAGTCAGATGATACCTACGGAGTTTAGATAGAATATTTTTGTTTAGCTTCTCCTTTCATGTTGAACTTTTTGTATAGAACTTTAGACTCCCAAATGTTATGTTATATATAAACATGGATTATGAAATTTAATGAAATTCTAAGTTTCATTTTGTGAATGAAATGAGGAGTTTTGATCTTTAGAAGTACTTATGTTCTGTATCGTGCCATAATAAGTTGATGCGATTGCTTTAACATGTCATTTTTATAGGGTATGTTTATGAATGTCCTCTGGATATTTGGGCATACACTAAACGTACATAATTTCCTGCTCTATGTTAAACTTCTTCTCTCAATCCTTCATTTAATACTAAAATGATGTAAAATTTGGCCATGCTATTATATCCATTCAGCTCAAAAAACAAAACAATAAATAAGACAAAAAACATTTCTTTTCTATTTATTGAGAATTGGCCCCTAACATTTCAAAGATTTCATATGTTTTTTTGGATAGTCCTCTTTCTTATAGCTCCTCCACCTCCATTGTCCACAGTGTACTAGCACTGCTATGTCAACACATCATAAAGGAATTGGTCTAGCATGTGAAACAGAAAATGATGGTGTGGAAATTGTATCAGTAAGAGCTTAAAGCGTTGCCATGCCTTGGAAATGACTCTTCCTCCATCTGAGTGAATGTGGCTATCTTGGTGTGTAACTGAGATGTCTTTTGATGGGAATTGATTTTGCTCATAAATTTGTTGTACACTACCTACTATATAGTTAAAGACTCGGAAGGAAGGGTCATCAACCATTCCTTAGCTTGATCCTTCAATATGTATGGGAAGCATCTCATTACCAGTTGATCTTCATTTAATCTATCCAATGAAAAGGTTTGGAGAGTGGTATAGAATTACCAAATAAAGTTTAAAGGGACTTCTTCAGAACCCCACAGAACGATGACAATATGTTGTAATGGATGCTCTTCAATTCATAGTTCCTAACTGCCTCTCTTAGACGTATGCAGGAAGTGGAAGTGCTAATCACTAGTCTAACATACTCCTTCATCACTAACAGTTGTTCACCCATCTTGTAGTTATTCACTTGATTTTGATGCTTGCGTTCCTCGTGATCGTCTTTAGAGTCCCTTTAAGGTCTTTGCCTTTGATGTATATTATCAATAAAAGGAATGGGTTCACTATATAAACATCTCCTTCCTCGCATAAACAAAGTGAATTCACTACCTAAAGTTCTCCTACCTAGCACAAACTAACCACGAAAACCACTCAATTAAAAATGAAAATTACAAAACATGTTAACCAAATAACACAATAAAACATGCATACATGAACAAACACTGAGATTAAAATCACTTAAGCAAATAAAAACAATCAAAATTAATTAAAGTTTAAATGCTAAACACCTCCCCAGCAACGATGCCAAAAACTTGTTGTGCCGAAAAAGTTCTAAAAATACCTAGGCTATCCTATTAGCAAGTATGCGACGTAGTTATAGAGATTACCCAAGTTGTCTCCAACAGAGGTGAAATTGGTTCACTTAAATTAAATTTAAACAAAAATAAAATAAATGCAATCCTAAATACTCAATCTCGATTGGTTGAGTTAAAGCTTATAAAAAATTATAAAATTAAACTAAAAAGTATAATGATTCAACTGAATGCAAAGACAAATAGATTAATTGAAATGGAAAACTCTTGAAAATTAATTTCACTAATTTAATCTCCTATACATGATTAAGGGAAATGAATGGATAGTCGTCTTACTAAAATTAACAGTTGGGTTTTAAATCAACTGGAATAATAAACTAATCTAACTTTCATATTCATCAAGTTATTATCCAAATTAATTATGGAAACCTAACTACTAATTACCATTTAAGTTGATACATTTCTTGTTTTTAACCTATGCATCCATAGTTTCTCGATCTGTACTAAATTTCTCCTATCAATCCTTCATTTTATACTAAAAGTGATGCAAAATTTGGCCAATCTCTTATATCCATTCAGTTCAGAAACCATAGAAATAAATAACAAAACAAATTCGTAACTTAATCATCATAATCAACTAAAATAGCTACATTAATTCTCAATAAAAGAGATTAGCTCATCACAGATATCCTAAGATTTGTCATCATTAAACACTTCAATCACATCTTCAATAGTATAAGTGAAGTATTTAAGCAGTAAACCAAGTAAATAACTGAATGAACTGTGAAAAGATAATAAAGAATAGTCAGTTAAGCAATGAAAGTAAAAAGTTCAGTAACAACTAGAAACATACCAATAGATGAACAGAATAAGAATGCAAAGATTAGGTGTGTGTGAAGGCGGTGATCTCTTTCCCCTTTTAAGCTTCCCACATTAGCTCTCACCTTCTACTTCAGCTTGTTCTCACTAAATGGTGTAAGGCTTGCTCTGCTTTCAGCTCTCTTCTATGTTTCTCTCTTCTTCACTAACTCTCTCTATCTGCCTTAAGTGTGTGTTAAGTAAAGAATGAAGAATGGAATAAATAATGTTGCTTCCACCCTCCAATCCTTTCTATTTGTAGCCTCATCTAGGTTTAGGTTTTACTTCCCCTTTAACCTACAACTATCACATAATAAAACAGATGAACTGATATAAGAATTTGCACAGGGGTGAGTATGGAAGTCACGGGTGTGACTCATTATCACCCCTCATAGTGACGATGGTGACATGTTTAGTCACCACTATGACTAACTTGTCATGGTGGTGACAAGTTAAGTCACCATCGTGACTTAACATGTCACGTTGGTGAAATGTTTAGTCACCATCATGCATCGTGACAAGTTTAGTCACAGTGGTGACAAGTTTAGTCACCACCTTTCTTTTTTTTCTTCTTTTTCTTTCAAGCAAATTTACGTCAACTTTCCCTTTAACATTTATGAAAAATTTAAAAAATAATCTAATTAACATTCATACAATAATCACACCATTTTTACTCAATTTATCTCATATTTAGGTCAATAACATCTATTGCTTGCTATCTTGTTATAGTTCATTTAAGTAGTTGCTGGGTTGTTAGTTTCAAACTTCTGTCAACAGTAATATGGGATTGTAGTATTTGAGTATGATGAATCGTGTGTATGATATGATAGGCTATTTAGTTGAATATGCATGATTAGGTTACGGATATGTTGTCTTATTTATAACTGTGGTTTCTGAACTAAATGGATGTAATAGAATGGCCAAACTATTAACTAAAGATTCGAAAGATGAAGTTTAATACGAATCAGGTTAAGAACTAGAAATATATCAAATTAATTGGTAATTTGTAACGTACCACTCTCATAGAGCATATGCTTAAATGTATCAACGATTATTCGAGGACATATAGTACAAGGATGGAAAGTTAAGACAATCGCATTGCCATATTTTAAGGCATCATATATCAAAGCATTTCCAACATTCGTTTTGAATCATTTCATTCACAATCATATTAAATCAAAAATGTCATTACACTTCAGAGTTCACAAGTACATTTGATAATAGGTGAGAAATGCTATTCTTGATGTATAATGACTAGAGACATCTGTAGGTGCAACTGATCCCAACCACTAACTAATGTCTAATTGCAGTAGTTATACTCTAATTTGTCTAATTAAATCTCCTTTAAACCTGAAAATCAATATCGCAATTTTAATGAGTTTGTGAACTCAGTGAGTGAACCATTATCGATGTATTCACTCAAGCTACATACATAGAGACAAGTCATATCCCAATACAATAAGTATTACATATCATCCAGTATTGAATATCACATCAAATTTCATCAAACCTTATCAAGTACATCAAGTTTATCATACTTTCATAAGTATATCAAGTAAACTAATATTACATAGCATAAAACATCCTCATTTACTTTTCAACTGTATTTTAAATAATTCAATAATTCATTTCAATTCAATCATATGACATATATATGGATGTATATACCAATGCACATGTGACTCTATTTTATTTTGCTTTGTTATGATCGAGTGCCTATTTATTGTCCCATATCTGTTGTTGATACCAGGCTCATTTTATTTACTTAACTGAGCCTGTGACTCTTTGTGCATAATCCTAAGCTTGAAGCTCTTTTTCATGTTAGTCAGTCTTGTCATAACTCCTTTATCTAATCATGTATTTCAATTTGATGCATCATTCTATATGCCATGTTTCATTTCCTTTCATTCTTGTGTGATTCTATCACATTTATCAAATTCATTAGATCTAAGTTTGACAATTCACATTCAATTGCTTACATATTTCATATTCCTTTCAACATTTCACATTCAATTGTTCTCACATTTCATATTTATTCTGGAATTTCAAATTCAATTGTTCTCACATTTCATATTTAATATATAGATATGACAAAACACCTATAATTGAGTTTACATATCTAGGTTAACTTACAGTAGTTCCAAATAAGCTATTGCCTTGATGATCCAGCAATATCTGGATGTTAATGATCAACTTGATTATCTATCTTCATGTAATACACATATATTTCAGACATCATTAAGTTGTCAATCATATGATTATTCAATCATTCATATGTTTATATATCATGTTTCAATGCATGCTCAATTGACCTTCTGGGTATGTATTAATATACAAAGATCTTGACTGTGCTTATATGCTTTTAGATCATTCAAACTTTATAGCTTGTACACTAACATTTTGCACTTAGGTTTATACCTTAAGTAAGCTTGATTTTCTCATCAATCATATATTTTTATATAATTATCCAATTCTCACTTACAATTACTTCGTGTTCTCCAATTTTCATTCATTTATATCTAATACATTACTCGTACCTTTGAATCATATTTGCATTCATAAGAACATCTTAATTCCTTTAATAACTCATAATTTTTAGATTTCAATACATTGATATCAAGATAATCCATTCCTTAAGTTATGACATCAATTAGCAACCAAAACTTATCAAACCCTTATCCAATGTCAAGCAACAATTTAAGTTCATTTCAAGCCTCAATCAAGTCCAAATAAACTAATTTAAAGTGGCTTATCCTTATGTGGTTCAACAATTACACAAAATAGAAGTTTTTCATTTCAAAGCATTGCCCACGATTGTGGAGGACCTTCCTATGATCATGGGATAAGTGCCCCAAATGTGCACTTTCCAATTTCCCTTAATTCTCCATAAAATTTTACTTACTTTAAAGCACAACTAACACTTGCATTTTTTAAAATTCATGTCCATATAACTTCTATTTGGTTACATTAAGGCTCTCTAAATTTTATTCACTAACAATCATTCTTACATATGCACTTAGATCCCTAATTTTCCAAATTTAAAACACCTTCATACTAGATTCAAAACACCTTCATAATAGTCCATTAATTATACCTTAATTATACCTCAATTGCTTATCAATTTCATCTCAAATTCTAGCTCGAAGTCACTTATTTAATAGCTCATAAACTGTTGATTTTCATGCATGCAAAAACAAAAGAGAAACTACCATTCATGCATCATTTTCCAATACTCACATACAACAATATCATAATCCATCCATCCCCAATTCAGTCATCATCAAGTACTATTAACCTATATCACAAGAGATCAGTATTTCATTTACTTGATCAGCTCAATTGCCTCCTTAATTGTCAAGCTAACCTATCCTTCCATACGTACAAGATCATCTCAAATACAAGGTGATAATGGACAGAACTTAAGTAGAATCTAGAAGCTGTGAGAAGAAAGTGAGTTCTCGATGGTGAGAGGGATGAATCACAGCAGAAGCAATGAAGTAGATGTTTCTGCATTAATTTACATTATTAAGTGCAAGGTGTCCATATAACAAAATGACACTTGTCATGTTTGCATGTAAGCCATTTGTCCTCACCTTATACTACCAAATGTCACCAAGGTCCTAGGCCATTTGTCACTCAATCTCTAAGCCATTTTTCATTCAATCTCTAAGCCATATGTCACCAAATTCTACTGCCATGTGTCACTTATTTCATAGGTCTAGTCATTCTAGTTTTCCATATGCCAACTTGTTTTACTAGCCTGGACTAGATGTACATATTAATTGATCAATCTCTCAATTGTAACAGTTAATTCCAAGTTACTGATTATAATCCATCAATTCTTGTCATTGGTAAACCAAAGTGCAAGACATTGGAAATGCACATTCATATCACATTCATTTTAGTTTCATACCCCATAATATGTCAATTGAGTGCAATTAGTCTAACTCATAATTCACGTGTGTATGCTAATATTATGCATTTGAATAAAATCATAAAATCATTTCATAAATGTACCAAATTCATTTTATATGATGCCATTCATTTGACTCAGTAGTCTAACACTTTAAATCCTTCAATAATTCAAGAGATGAGATATTACATAATTTGTATTTAGGTTTTCATTATTAATTCGAATAATAACTTGTTGAATATGAAAGTTACACTCGTTTATTATTCGAATCGATTTGGAACCTAACTATTAGTTTTAGTAAGACAACAATCCAATGACTTTCTCTTAATCATGCATAGGAGATTAAATTAGTGAAATTAATTCTCATGAGTTTTTCCACTTCGATTAATCTAATTATCTTTGGTCCCAATTGATTCTGTCCACTTTTCAATTTAATTTTCAATTTTCCTTAAAAAATTTCACTTAGCAATTAGGATCGAATGCCTAGTAATGCATTTATTTTTATTTTTATTTTTAATTCAAACTTAATTTAGGTTGACCAATTTTACCTCCTTGGGAGACGACCTTGGGTTATCAACTACAGTTATCTTATATACTTGGGAGTTGGATAGCCTAAGTCTTTTTAGAACTTTTTGGGCATAACAGTAACCAAAATCAAGATATGAAGGCAATTAAAAGAAATAGAAACAAGATGCAACACTCTCACTGAGGTGAAATTGATCCACTTAAATTAACCTTGAACAAAAGAAAAAACAAAAATAGTTGCAATCCTAAACATTCTATCCTTATTTTTTGAGTGAAGCCTTTTAAGGAAAATCACAAATTTTAATTGAAAAGTAAACTGAATCAATTGGAAGCGAAGACAAATAGATTAATCGAAGTGGAAAACTCTTGAGAATTAACTTCGCTAATTTAATCTCTTATGCATGAATGAGGGAAAATGATGGGAAAGTTATCTTACTAAAATTAATAGTTGGGCTCTAAATCAACTCGAATAATGAACTAATCTAACTTTCATATTCAACAAGTTATCATTTGAGTTAACTATGAAAGCTCGACTATTAATTACGACCTAAGCAAATATATTTCTAGTTCTTAACCTAAGCATTGATAGTTCCTATTCCATATTAAACTTCTTTTCTCGATCCTTCATTTAATACTAAAATGATCTAAAGTTTGGCCATGCTATTAAATTCATTCAACTTAGAAACCATAGCAGTAAATAAGACAACAAAATCATATATCAATTATGAATAGTCGACTAATATAGCCATATTAATTCTCAAGAAAAGAGATCAGTCCATCACAAATATCACAAGATTTATCATCATTAAACACTTCAATCCAATCTTCATCAGTAAAAGTGAAGTATTTAAGTAGTAAACCAAGTAAATAATCAAATGAACTATGAAAAGATAACAGATAATAATAAACTAAGCTATAAAAGTAACAAGTTTAATAACTACAAAAAACAGAGCAACATATGAACAAAATAAGCAAACAAGGATCGGGTGAGTGTGAAAATGGTGGTCTCTTACCCCTCTCAACCTTCCTGCATTAGCTCTGGTCTTCAGCTTGTTCTCACCGAGATGCTCACACTTCCTTCCCCTCTTTGCTATATTCCTCTCTTCTTCCCCTTAGTCGACTGGTCTCCACTTCCTATCTCTCTTCTATGACTTCTTTCTCTCCATTTGCCTTGGGTGTGTGTTGAGTGAAGAATGAAGAAAGGAATGAATGATATCTCTGCCACTCTCCTATCCTTTCTATTTATAGCCTCGTCTAGGTTTAGGTTTTCACGCCTCTTCATCCTACAGCTTCCATATCATAAAATAGACAGATTAAAGGAGTGTATAAGAATTTGCACAAGGGTGACTATATTTGTGACCACCGTGAGGGTTGGTCACCTCGTGCATAAGCTTATATAGTGGTGAAGCTTAAGCTGGTACAGTGGTGACATTTTAGTCACCGCCGTACAGGCTTATGCATGGTTATGATACTTTTGTCACCACCTTATGCTCACCACCATGCAAGGGGTGAAAAATTAGTCACCAACTTATACACGGTGGTGACAGTTTAGTGACCATCTTTCTTATTGCTATATTGTTCTTTTTTTTCTTTCATGCAAAGTTACCTTAAAGTTAATTTTTCATGCAAAATTCACAAAATAATCCAATCAACATGCATGCAATATTCACATCATTTTCATTCAATTCATCTCTTATTTGGATCAAATCACAAAAATTTGCAAACAAAAAATGAAGATATGAAGGCAATTAAAAGCAATATAAACTAGATACAACAATTATGCAATTGGATTTGAAGTAATCTTATGAGTAATTAATGAACAATTAAGATCTCTCTTCAATTGCCTATTAGTTTGATTTTTATAAGTCTATTTGGGTGCTAGCTCTCACTGTGTAAGAGAACATAAACAATCCAATTTAATCTCTTATTTCAAACTGAATGTAAAGCAATAAATATCACAAGAATATTTCATTAAATAAAAAATGTAATGTTTAATAAATAAATCAAGAGTAATTCTTAAAAGGAATTTACCAATCCATAGACGTAACTATATATGCCCATTAACTCATCATTAATATTCAAAAACAACAAGGAAATAAAAAAAAAGAGTAGCGTATTGAATCTGCATATCTTATCTTCTTCGCCTTAAGCCGGAATTCTGCAGATTTTGTTCTTTAAGATGTTGCTCTTTTTGTTCTCCTCATTTTTTCGGTTTTCAAGCCATCTTTTTGGTGATTTTCTCTTACCTTTTATACTCTTAAGCCTTTTATGGGGTTTACTTGTTTTTGTTCCAAAAATAGTCCAGAATCATCAAAATTATTAAAAAATTGTGACCTGTGCTTATGTTAGAGAGCTTACTAGTTTGTTGTTGATTTATGCACGATCATGCATCTCAACTCCTTTTTATCTTTTCTTCAATTTTTCCTATCTCTAGTCATCATCAAATATAAACAAACCCTTGAAATATACAACTAAAATCAAATTCTTTCCCTAAACAACAATGAATTAAACAAAACATACAAAACATTAATAAGAACATAAATCTAGGCCCTAAATATATCATTATCATCTAAGAAAATATCAAAACCACACTTTAACACCCAGAAAACACACTATAATTCACACATACCAACTTCCCTACATTTAAATCTTTACTTGTCCCTAAGAACACTAAAACCAGAAAACAAAAAAACAAAAAACATCTAAGCATACAATCATGCAACAATGCAATAATGACACAATGATGTGAAATTTTATAAATTTAAGTTAGCCACAAATATCAATCACTTAAAAATTCCAACACGCTATCTTATTCCATTCATGTTTAAGTTTTGATTTAAATACATATATCAACCAAAATATTGACACCTATTTATGCATTTATGGTTGTTGAACAAGTTTTATAATTTATAAAACCTTTAGTAATCTGCAAGCGCACAGGTCGTACTTTGTAGTATTGAAGGGTCAATCCCACGAGGAGGGTACTAGCCTAATCCTAAGTCCTCTAAGGCTCAAAGAAAATAATAGAAAGAAATAAAAAAGCACAAGTGAACATAGAAAGTAAATACGAGAAGTTGATTCAAGAATTGTAGAGTGGAAATTTCAACAAAACATAATTAAATTGAGCAATCACTCAGGTCACAATGGAAATCTATCATGATAGTTAATCAAGTTTTGAGAGAGATGATTTTACCTATCATTAATGCTAATCTATCCATTTATGTGTTTACGGGGTGTCACGACCCAGTACCACATTAAGCCCATGGCAACCACCGCATACCTGAGCTAAGGACACTCACAGTATCCTTAATCTGACTATGCAAAGTTAACTAAAAGTTTTTTTAAAAAATTTTTGGGCAGCACAACAACTGTATTTAAAAAAACCTAAACTTGCAAACAATTTTAAACAAACTTTTATATTTACACCAAAAATTTTACCACAACTTCATGACTTTAAAGTCCACTCAAAGCAAACTCAACAACAGTATCAAAGTTCATACATAAGGTCTTTTACAATGAAAAAACAGTCAAAAGTTAAATTTATAAAATCATAAAACATATCTACATAACCAATATAATAAAACAATAAAATAGTTCATGAGCCACTATGCCACTAAAGTACAAAATAGAAATTGCCCACGTGCGGTAATGTCTTGAAACTGTTAAAAGACCGCATAATCTACACAAAACGCCAAGCTCACTAAATTAACCTGCATGGTTGGAAAGTGGAGGAGGGGTGAGTACACTATGTACTCAGTGAGTAGGAAAAACATATGTCACGAATAGAACTCGATACACACCAAGACGGTATAGATAACCCATAAGGTGAACATACAACATATATAATCACATAGGCCTAGTCTATGACTTAACATATACTGGTTAGGAACCATATAGGCCTAGCATATTAATTCGCTGATCTGATGAAAATAGGCTCCAGTTCCAATACACAAAAGCATAAAAGCATCACATGTATAAATCAAATCCTGTCAGGAAAAAAATATTAGTGTAAGCCAAAACAATCATGTGTGACACCACTAGTCGGCCAAACTAGTGTGCACACCCACTAATATTCTGTGTTGGCTCGACTTCATCCGTGCTAAGTCCAAACTACAGTTGACAAGAGCGTTATGACCTTAGTGCTAGAGTTATGTAAATATAGTGCCCTGGAAAGCAAGTGTATTTACATGTACCTTAATCTTATTCAGTTACAGTTTTGTAATGGAAATATTTATTAATAATAAAATAAATAGTTGGGTTTTAGTAAGCGTTATATATCTAGTCATAAGGTACCAAGATTCTTTTGTAAGTAATATACATATACATAGGGATATATGGGAAACATGTATATTATTAGAATCTAAATTAATGGATTCATAGTTGAATAATCAAGTTGGTTGCTTGATTATGGTTTAGACTGTAGTGTTGCAATTTATCTCCGTGTAGGTAAAGGATTTTACTTCAAGGGAATGATGAGTTTCATATCATGATAGTAGTTGACTATCGATAATGGCATTATTAAATGAATTTAATCTAGTTAGACCCATTGGAGTATAGCCACTATAAATGAACATAAGTTAGGGGTCAGGATCCGTTTGCACCTGCATATGTCTTCAATCAATTTGTATTAAGCATTGTATTCCACAACTGTTGTATATTGTATAGATGAATTTTAAAATGTAATGACATTTATGACTGGACATGTTTTCTAATGAAATGGAACAAAATGAAATATGAGTGGCTTAAGATGTGTTCAATGTTTGAAAATTTTATAATGTGTTACTTCGATCATCTTAACGTGCCATCCTTGTAGATTATATACTTGAATATTGTCAATATGTTTGGGCATATTCTCTATGAGAGTGGTGTGTTACATTACAGCACAAAGGATATTTAAAGAACAAGATAAAAAGGCAGAGGGAGCCTTAGCGTCAACCACTTTTGAGAACCTGGAGAGAATTCATCAAGAGATCGAGAAAGAGAAGAAGGAAGAGAGAAGAGGAGAAGAAGCTGAGTCGACATACTTCCCGGATCAAGAGTTTTTCAACATCACTACCTCCCATCATCCATTTAGATCATATTTCCTTTTTATTTCCAATTTTATTAGTGTATAGAATTGGAATAACAGTTTGATGATAGGATTTTTCAATATTGAAGATATTCTAAACTCACCTTTAAAGTTTTATTTTTGAATAAATGAAATTTGATTGTTTATATGTTTATTAGATTGGTTGTGATTTAATTCTGCAATTACATAATTCAATAATAGAATGAGAGGGTGAATCGATTGAAAAATAGTTAAATTGGTTAGCGAGAGTTAGGTGATTTAATAGAACAATGATTGAATCAAATCGGTAAATTGTGTGAAGAGATATCTTACATAAATTTCCGATAGTTTATTAGAGAATGTCATAACTAATTAGGGTTTTGGATAGGTTATTAATTGAGAGATTGCAACTTACTTAATCTATTTAGGGTTTATGATATAGGGTGATCATCTGGAGCCAACCGTTCGGTAATTCATAATCAGTTAGGTTAGCATTAAGGGTGGGTAAAATTCCCTTTCTCTTAATTGGTAATTTCCTTAGGTTGATTCTTGTGTATGAGTTGCAACTGCTGAATAATTAATATTTTCATATTCGATTCTTAGTTTGATTGATTGAATTGATTTCTCATTTTTAGTTTCATGCAATTTGAATTTTTGTATTATTTCCTATCCTTAGATTTTAGGATTTGATTATTCCTCCTTGCGAAATCGACACCTTAGCTACTATGCTAATGAACTATGCAGTTACAAATTATGAAGGGTTATTTATTAAAACTTACACACATTAAACAACCAATCAAGTTTTTAGCTCCATTACCAGGGAGATGATTAGTTTAATTCTTTTGTCTAAGGCATTTTATTTAGTTTTTATTTTTTTTCTTTCTATTTTTGAATCCATGATCTTGAATGAACACAAGAGTCATGAGAAGTTCAAGTTGTGCAGCTAAACCCTTAGAGTTAGATATGACTCGATTAGAACAATTAAATAGGAAGGCTCGGTGCGAAGAAAAAGAAGAAATTACGAAAGTGACAATGGTCGAGGAATCTTAACAAGATTTGGATCATGGATCGAACTAAGGATGTTAACAATGAACCTTACGGATTTCATGGTTCAAGTGCTTAATATGGCTAATCGAGGAGTAGCTAGGCCACCCATACAAGTAGCTTCTTTCAAAATTAAACAACCCTCCTAAACATACTCCACCAGAAGGTGCAGTTCTGTAGACTAACGAATGAAGATCCTAGCGTATATATAGTGAATTTCCTTGAAATCTGTGATACCTTTCGGTACCATCAAATGTCTAAGGATGCGGTAAGAATTAGGCTAGTTTCTTTTACCTTAAGAGATAGAGCAAAAGCCTAGTATCGTTCTCTCAACCTAGCTAATGTCACAACTTAGGATCAACTAGCTTGTGCCTTTTTAGACAAGTATTTTCCCCTTACTAAGCCCATAAAGATTATCAAGAAGATCACTAACTTTCAGCAGAGTGATGGGGAATCGATCTATGAAGCATAGGAAAGATACAAGGATTTGCAACAGAAATGCCACCCCATAACTTACCCAAGGAATTCTTGCTGTAAACATTCTATAATGGAGTAACCCCATATATGAGAGGCATGATTGAAGCAACTTCAGGAGGATCACTGATGAGAAAGACAATTGATGAAGTAGAAGAGCTGATAGAGGAGCTGGTGAGTAATAGCTGATTATGGATGAACGACTAGAGTAGACAACCTATTAATTTCTGAGAACAAAATGAAATTGTAGCTATTGATTAAATGACGGAGATGCAAGTTGAAATTGGCAACTTAACTCGACAACTTAACTATATAAAGGCTTCATCCTCAACTTTAATAAAAGTTGTGCAACTAAAGTGTGAACTTTATAAACATATGGTCCATGATATAATGGATTACTTCTTCATAAAGGAAAGTGATCTTGAACAAGTTAATTATATGGGAGCTCAATATGGATGAAGAAGGGGGAATAGATAAGCGTGTATTAGTACATATTTTTATAGGTAATTAACTTATGTTTTCTAGCATAAATGTTGTTTATTGTTTTAGTTTAGGATTCTTTTTGCATGTTTTCATTAAGCTTGATTTCCATTGTTGTTGTTGTGTGTTTGATGTTAATTAAGGGTAAGAATTGACCATTTTTATGTAAGAAGAAAGAGGGAGCAACCTGGAGGGTGAACTAAAGATCAAAGAGGAGAAGAAAAGAGGAGTTGAGTTGAGGCCAATTCCTATATGTTGGAGTTATGCAAATATAGTGCCCTGGAAAGCAAGTGTATTTACATGTATCTTGATCTTCTTCAGTTACAACTTTGTAATGGAAATATTTATTATTAATAAAATAAAAGGGTTTGATTTTAATGAGCATTATATATCTAGTCATAGGGTACCAAGATTCTTTTGTAAGTGATATACATATACAATGAGATTTATGGAAACATGTATATTATTAGAATCTAAATTAATGGATTCACAGTTGAATAATCAAGATGGTT
>JAOSBN010020928.1:0-17304 GCA_027563595.1 Erythroxylum suave | reverse complement strand
AAGGATACAACAACAAGGAGAATATAGATTGCTAAAGGAAAAGATTCAAAAGCAAAGGATTTGGATACAAGAAGAAGAAGAGGATAGCGCAACGAGGATTTAAAGCTGTAGCAAAGGAGTCGGTAATACTCTTCATCTTATTTATGTTTTTGTTATCCTTATACAATATCATGTATGGATTGTCATGATGATTTGGGCTTCCGCTGGAAAAATGATTTCTTAAAAGTTTTGAAATCTACTTTTTCTCCAAATATAGATGCTTTCTTTTTACTATCCAACAATAGTAGCCTATTTCGATTATAAAATATGGCAAATGGATGTCAAGATCGTATTTCTTAATGGGGATCTTAAGGAGACCTTTTATATGGCCCAACTAGAAGGTTTTGTTGAGCCAGGTAATGAGCATAAGGTATGCAAGTTGCGAAGCCCCATTTATAGACTTAAGCGAGCATCTAGGTCTTGGAACATTAGGTTGTATAAGTTTTTCAAATCCTATAGGTTCATACAAAACCTTGATGAGCCTTATGTCTATAAAAGGATACAAGAAGGAAAGATTATTTTTCTAATTCTATATGTTGATGACATTCTACTCATTGGGAATGATGTAAGAATGTTATCTAAGATTAAAGGATGGCTCAACGAATAGTTTTCAATGAAGGATTTAGGAGAGGCTACCTGTGTTCTAGGGATCAAACTTGTAAGGGATCGTAAAAACAAACTGATAGCCTTGTCTCAACTAAATTACATTGAGAACATACTCAATAAGTTTGCCATGCAAGATTCCAAGAGTGGTTTCACACCTACTAGACATGGAATCAAACTTTCAAAGGAGCAAGCACCTAAGACCCAAAAGGAGGTTGAACGAATGCATAACATTCCATATGCTTCGGTAGTTGGAAGTTTAATGTATGCAATGCTTTTCACTAGACCGGATATATGTTACAAAGTAGGGTTGGTAAGAAGATTTCAGTCCAATCTAGGAATGGAGCACTGGACTGCATTTAAGCGTATGCTGAAATATCTTCATAGGACAAAGAACTTAATACTTGTTTACTCTGGAAGTAATCTTATTCCGACAGGATATATAAATTCTGATTTCTAATCAGATGTTGATTAAAGCAAATCAACTTCTATCTCTATATTGTTTTAGGAGGTGTAGGTATAGTCTGAAGGAGTATCAAGCAATCTTATATTGATGATTCAACTATGGAGGCTGAGTATGTTGCTACTTATGAAGCAACAGAGGAAGTAGTCTGGCTCTGCAAGTTCCTAAATGATTTGGAGGTAGTTCCAGAATTAGAAAAAATCATTACATTTTATTTTGATAATAGTGGGGCAGTGGCTAATTCTAAAGAACCTCGAAACCACAAAGCTGCCAAACACATTGACCGAAAGTATCATCTCATAAGGGAGATAATACAACGTAGAGAGGTGAATGTGGTAAAGATTCCCATAGAGCAAAACCTTGCTAATCCATTCACATAGACATTGTCTCAAAAGAGCTCTGAGTGTCATCAAATAGGGACAAGAATGGGGGATATGTCAAACTTGCTTTAGGGCAAGTGGGAGATTGTTGGAGTTATGTAAATATAATGCTCTGGAAAGCAAGTGTATTTACTTATAACTTAATTTTTTTCCAGTTATAGTTTTGTAATAAAAAAATTTATTATTAATAAAAATAAAAGAGTTTGGTTTTTATGAGCATTATATATCTAGTCATAAGGTAACAAGATTCTTTTCTAAGTAATATACATATACATAGAAATGTATGGGAAACATGTATATTATAAGAATCTAAAATAATGGATTCACAGTTGAATAATCAAGTTGGTCGCTTGATTATAGTTTAGACTGTAGTGTTGTGATTTATCTCCATGTAAGTAAAGGAGTTTACTTCGAGGGAATGATGAGTTTCATATCATGATAGTAGTTGACTATTGATAATGGCACTATTAAATGAATCTGGAATCAAGTATGTTTTAAGAATAAAGTGTGTCGTTACTTTAAACTTAAAACATATAACTTGAGCATTCGTTTATTATAGACCACAATCTTCATGAGTGGTGAACTCATATGTATTTCATTATAATTCTTGATATGATCATAATGGATTTTTACAGAGTATTAATCCAGTTTCTGCATATTGGAATTATTAATTGAAACATGTATCAAGGAACATTCACTTAAATAAAGAGTGTATAATGATATCATCACTTCTAGATGTTTTATGAAAATTGGTGATTAAACTGGCACTAGTAGTTTGATGGACTACCTACCCATCAACTCTTAACACCAAGATGAGATCTTGTGTGTTAATTACCATATAGAGTAAAACAGGATATCTAGAAGGCAAACCAATATAAGGGCAAAATGGTAATTTTATCCTTTATTGTGCGGATGGTTATAATAAGGTTTGCAATTGGATATCTTATTTAAAATATGTGTTCACTTAATATTTAATAATTCAAGAATTCAACTAATTGTTTTTAGTGGAATGACATTTAGTTAATAAGCTAGAATTAATTCTAATGAGATTAAATTAATTTTGGGCTTATTCGAGCTTGAATTATCTAAGTCCAATAAGATTCCCCACTTGGCTTCTAGGAAGGTTATTAAGTAAAGTAAGAAATACAAATAGAGATTTTAAAGCACATGATTGAATGTTGGGCTTATACTAATTAATTGTTAATTAGAAGCCTAATTGAACATTTAGAAATGGGCTAGGCTTTGTTTTAATTTGATTAAATCATTAAATGGAATAATGACCTTATCATTAAAGGTTTAATGGTGGTCTTTTAATGATAGCATGTAACCTATTAGCATTCATTGAATTAAATAAGAAAGAGGTGCATTATGATGGACCATCTTCCTTCTTTCATCACAAATCCAAAATTGATATGTCTCATTTAGGTTAATTGTCTTTTCATATAGCCATCTTAAAGACAAATGAGAGGAGTCTTATTTATAGGTTTCTTTATGAATGATTAAAGAATGAAGTGATGCATTTGATGCAAATCTCTTCTTTCTTTCGATGAAAACTAAAATTAAGAAGGTGTAAGAAGGTGTTCTTGCATTTTTGACTCTCTCTCTCCTATCTTGCATGGTATAGACGAAAATTGCATGAGAAGTATCTCAAAAATTGGCTTTTCTCTTCTAAGGAAAAAATCTCTTCAAGTTTTCTTCTCCTTTCCCACTAAAGGATCTTGTTAACCAAGTTGTCCAATAAGAACAAGTGGTAGATCGAATTGGTCGAGGATACAATATCGAGAAAAGGATACAATAACGAGAAGAGGATATATCTCTTAGGAGAGGATACATTACCAAGGATAAGATAACACAGCGAGGAGTTAAAGCTGTAGCGAAGGAGTCGGTAATATAATTTCTATCACCTTGTTCTTATGTTTATTATCCTTATACAGTATCATGTATGGCTATGCATGTTGACTTGGTTATGTTGCTTCCGCTGCAATTTTTATTTCTAAAAAGTTTTGAAATCTACAGTTTTATCCAAATCGTGCATGCTTTATTTTTCTGATCCAATATAAGGGTGATTACCTCTCGATTGATAGTATCAATTTCAATTGAACTGAACAAACTCCCGTTCATCTCATCAGATAACATACCCACTAGCTAAGCAATTTAATCGACCATATTCTATATATGAGCCTCCCTTTTCTAATGCCTCATGAGTGATTCTTGAATAAATTCAATCATCACATCTTTCCAAGCATTTGTTATCTCCTCTCCTTCTTGAAATGTATGTTCGATCATGAAATCAACTATTGTCTCTTCTTCACTCTAAAATAGTTGGAAACTCAAATTATACTCATCATATATAGGTGAAGAAAATCTCTTATCAAATTTACATTAACTAGCTACTCTCTAGACAAGGCAATCCATTATTTTATCTACAATATTTTTTTCTTTCAGAAGCTCTTTTTAAATTGTCCCTCCATTTATAAAGCTAAACCTTGTCTTTTCTTGACTCTTGAATTCGTATCGATCAATTTCCATTTCAACAAGAATTTCCATTAATTTATCTTTTAGAGTTAGATTGTTACATAGAGATGCTTGGTGTTGTAGATATCCAGCTGGAGCGTAATTATTCCATCCATAGGCATAAGAGTTGCTCCATTATGAATTATAGTTATTCTCATATAGTGCACCTTGACGTCAATTGTACACGATTGATTGCTCTTAAGTATAAGTAGGTGCTTGACATTCATGATTGTACTGATAAATCCCACCAATTTCATTCCACAGCTTGAATATTTGTTGAGCTTTCGAAAACATACGAGAACACATTTCCATCCCATATGGTGATGATAAAGACTGTGAAAATATGTTTTGGATCCCATAAAGATATTGTTTACTCCATCCCTCCATTATCCATTATGGCTATGATGTTAAACCTCAATTCCTAAAATCATCTAACACACACTGTCAATGTAGAAAAGTTTAAAAGAAAATTGAATGAACAAGCCAAAAAAATAGTAAGATACAATAAAATAAATTAAATTAAATACAAAAGCAAAAGCAAAAGCAAAATAAAAATTAAACAAAATAAAAACAAAATAAAATGAAAGTGACTAGAGAAATAACATTCAAGCTTTCCTAATATCAAAATTTCCGACAATGGTGTAAAAAACTTAATTGACCTATTTTATGATATTCAATATTGTAATAAACCACAAATGTACAGTGTAGTTATAGCTAGTACCGACAAGTATGAGTTGATTCCACGAAGACAATGAATACTAGTAATTACCCTTTCCCTATTATCTAGCTTACATATTGATTTTAGATTTTAATAAAAACTAAACAAATAAAGAAATAGGAAATGATAATGAATGCAAAGATAGTGGAATTCACATAGAAAACTATCTTTATAATAAATTAGTATCTAGGTTCGAATCCCCTTAAACCTCAATAGATTAATCTTTTATCATGCAATTGTTTTGTTGATGTATTAGACCATGGAGGCTCCTATGGTATGCTAGTAGTTGACCTACTAATCCTAAGGTCTCTAATTGAATTACTCAGGTTAAATCTTATAGGATTATATTACCAATTTATGAGTCCCTCTATTAAGTTTGACCCTAATATGGAATATTTATGTCATCCTATCTCTAGGATTACAATAAACTCCTTCTAATTATGGTAGATATATTGACACTAGGATTTCTCAATCTCTATGTATGAAATCATATTATGATCTAATATTCTCAAGTTGTTAGAACAAAAATAAAATGCGTAATTAGATCACAATATACCAAACAACCACTTGCATTAATAAAAGAATAAAATTAGATCATACTATTAACATAAGGTTCATCTGAACTAAATACAAACTAGATTTTTAGTTACATATTATCAACCGTGAAATCAAACATATAATGAAAGATCAAAAACATTGAACCATAATTAGGATTTCTCAATCTCTACGTATGAAATCTGATTATGATCCAATATTCTCAGGTTATTAGAACATAAATAAAATGTGTAATTAGATCACAGTATATCAAATAACCAATTGCATTAATAAAAGAATCAAAACATATCAAATTATTAGCCTAAGGTTCATCTAAACTAAATACTAACTAGACATTTAGTTACACATTATCAAACGCGAAATCAAACAAATAATGAAAGATCAAAAACAATGGAATCAAACGTGAAATCAAACATATAAGACAATCAAATGTTCTTGTGATGTAGAGACATCATCTTGTATTCCGACGGATCTTTTGATGAAATCTTTTTGTTTTCCACTTCTTTACACCAAAATCTCACTTAGAGAATGAGTCACACTACTAAAAATCGCATCCCAACAGCTCCTTCTCCTATTTGCCTCCAAAAAGTCAATTTTATATGAAAATCTAGGTTTTTAGGTTATGCACGGTCTCTTGCACGACCATGCATCTATCCTTGTATAATCAAAATTCGACAATTATTGCAAAAATTTATGACCGTATGAAAGTGCACACTCATGTACTCCTTCTAGATTGTTGATTCTCTATTTTATGTCATGTTTTCGTCTGAATTCTTCTCCTTTAAGTCTATGAAGGCAATTGCACTCTGTAAACACAATTAAAATGAATTATGTGCCAAATTTATACCAAAAGGATAAAATATCAAGAAAGAATACATTAAATATAGGGTAAAAATATAATCAATTAACCATATATCACCAACCACTGAAAAACCAAGTTATTTCCAATCTTTTATAGTGAACAAGGTAGTTTCTCCACTGATAAGGATGTTGAAAAATAAAGTCTTAACATGGGCTTCCACCATCGTAGGATACTTTATTAGAAAAGGACTAGTTTTCTCACAAGTATAAACATAGGCAATGGCCATATGGGGGAAGAAAGGCTTAGAAAAGACCCTCTTAATAGAAGAAGACACTTGAAGTAATCACTTGTTAATATAGAAATCACTTATAATATGTAAAGTACACAAGAAGGGGCGTAGAATTGTGTAAAATCGTCTAAGATAGTTATCTTTATAAACTTCTTGATTTTCTTGAAAACTTAGATGATTACAAAACAACGCGCTTAATTTGTTTGAGTAATGCAACAATAGAAATAATATCTTTTTCTTCTAACAACAAAAATTAAAGAGATAAGGGTTAGAGAATATGACACCGCAATTTATACTAGTTCACCCTTAACCTTTGGGCTACGTCTAGTCCTCAAAGTTTAGCTGAGATTTCACTATCTCTTCAATTTTACAAGTATTATTTCTTCTCATTCAAAGCCTCTTCAGGTCTCTTTCACAAAGTATTCTTTATCTGCTATCTTAGCCTCTTCAAGCTCTAGCCTTCCTTTCACTAGAAAAGATATTGTTTGAGCTTTTCTAAACTCAAGCTATAGTTGTTCTTGATCTTTGTCTTTCTTCTTTTCAATCAGGATATTTTTGTGCAGTAAAAGATTAGTAAAAGTTATTTTGTCTATGACTACTTAGTCTAATTCTCCAATGGTCTTTTTAAAAAACAGCTTGTAGAATCTTTAGAGATCTGTTGTTAGTTAAGTCCTGTAACCACCTCCTACTAACTAACTATTGTTGTAGATTATATCACTTGATTTGATTTTTATGCTTCGTCTTTTATGTTCACATCGTCTTATGACTTCGTATCGTCTTATGTCCGCGCATCTTCTTATGACTTCGCATCGTCTTATGACTTTGCATCGTCTTATGTCTACACATTGTCTTATGGCTTTGCATCGTCTTATATCTGTGCATCGTCTTATGACTGTGCATCATCTTATGACTGTGCGTCGTCTTATGACTGTGCGTCGTCTTATGACTTTGTAACTGTGTATCGTCTTATGTCTACGCGTCTTATGACTTTGCATTGTCTTATGACTTTGCATCGTCTTATGTCTTTGTATCTGCGCACTTAATAAACTCATCAAAACAGTTCACACACTTCTGTTATTATTATTATTTGACTTTTATCAAAATCAATAGAAGAAGTGAAGTCTTCTTAACTTAACAATCTCCCCCTTTTTGATGGTAACAAATAATCATAATATTATAAGATAAAAGAAGTATTAAAGGGAATAACAATAATATTCAGATGAATAATATTTAGACAGACCATATATTTATTCAGGCCATTAATGCAAGATATATAGTGTGCATAACAATTTTTCAAAAAAAACTGATTTTCCTCTCCTTTCCACTATTCTCCCCCTATTTTTTATTAATAAAAAAAAGAATATCACTTCAGACGCTGCAAAATTTCAGAAAACATATATTGAATATCAGCGCGGATTGTCTTGAGGTCTTGTTCAGTAGAAACACGTAGAAGTGCTACTTCCTCATGAAGATCACCTACGAAGTCTCTTAGTTCATCAACCTTAGTATTTATTTCTTCAATATAATTGGCTGAAACTTCTTGAACTTCCTTCTGCTTTTGACTAGCTTCAGTCCAATTGATGAAATTCTCCAAGAGCTCCGATTAACGGCAGGATCTTGTAACTTTTCGCTTAGTGGATGAAGATACTCAAAGAAAGATGGTTTTCTAATTGAGTCGTCTAATTCAATTATTGTGATGAAGGGTAATTGAAAAGGTTGTGTTTAGTAAGGAATGTCAAGATCATCAGGTTTGGATAGTTCAAAAATTGGTTTTCCTAGAAAGTGAAGAATATCTTTGACTGAAGGAATGAAACCTAAGGGTTTAAAATGAATAAGTAGATGTACAAAGGTTTCTAAGTAGAAACTGATATCTTTAATGTGATACCTTTGTACCTTCCTTCTGAAATTGTCCCAACTACCTTAAAACTTTCATCTTAAGTAGGTGCGCCAAAGTTACTTCCTGATGGCCTTGATATGTGGTGTGAAATATAGACACCTATAGGTTGAGCTGCACGACATACATTGTCTATATTCTTCATCCCCGCTTGAATTTCTTCTTCCGTGAGATCATCTTCTTGTCTCTCAGGGAATTTCTTCTTCTTTCCTTTGTCTTTGCTGTGTACCAGTGTTGGACATCTTGGCTATACATCTAGTATGATCTTTATTATTGTTTTGTTTTTTACTAGGTAGATGGTGTAAGGACTCTTCGTCATCTTCAATGAATATGGTTCTGCTTTTTCATCTTACAGAATACCATACAATCTTCTTTCTTCAAGGCTTAGAAAATGTATTGTCTGATCGCTTACTATTACAAGTTAAACTTGAACCTTAATTTTCTGTATAGAAGGTTCTCTTATAATCACTGAACCTCTGTTGCAATCAGGCATTGATTCTTCAATTATCTTCATCTTCTAGTCTTCTTTCTTCATTAGTTGCAAGGGATTATAAGTAACTTGCTGCGTTTCCACAGTCTGTGTCTTTTATTGAACATCAGACGATGAAAGCTTCCTTGTCTAAGTCGGTTTCATCTTCTTTAGTTCTTCTACTGACTTGGAAGAGAGTTGTTGTTGAGACTTCTTCTACTCAAATACTAACTTTCTTTTTATCCCTATCTCTCTAAACAGTTGTTCTGATTGAGTCTGAGGGATAGAGACAATTGCTTTGGTAGGCTGTTGTTCTTATTGTTGTTGTTGCTCAGTTGCACTTTCAAAACCTTGACCAAGAATCAAAGTTTTTTTCCTTTTCTATTCTTATTGTCATAAGGTAATCAGTCTTGGTGACCTTCTTGACCTCTCGGATTTTTCTGATTGGAGTGTCTCAGCCTTCCTCTTTAAAGACACTTTATGAGTTGGTTGTTGAACTAAACTTTCCTTCCTTTTAGGAATCGTATTAGACAATTGTTCACTTTTTACCTCTGCTGAGATTCTTCTGGAGCATTGAGGTTTTACTTATATTCTAGATGAAACATCTTCTTTCCTGCTTCGTTTGATTGAAAGTTCCCCCTTATATTGTGCTTTAGGTGTGAATTCTTTATTTGTTTTAGCTTCAATCTTGATCCCCATTTTGCAAATAGTAGAGGCATTGATAATTCTTTTAATATTCAGCTTTACTCTGTTTCCTCTATCAAGTAGTATTCCATATTCTTTGAAGAATCTTGTCAACAGCATACTATAAGGTAACGAACCACTCTTCTGGCTATAATCCTCCTTAGCCTTTATCATGTATTTCAGGATCAAGAATGGAAGATTAATAGATTGGTATGTGAGAAGATGAAATAGACAATGTTCATCATTCATTGTCACCAAATCCTTTGATCCCGCCCTTGGTAGACTACTGTGAAGAAGAATTGAGTGAAGAACCCTAGCCTTTGGAATTAGGTTTGAAGACTTCTTGACTCTTGGATTACTCCATCTATATAGTTTTCGATTGATGTCTTCATTCTGAACAATCCACTTTATATTGTTGAGTAGTTTTGCTCCTTCATTTGGACATTTAGTACCCCTCACAATAAACTCTTATGTGATAATCACCGAAAACCTATCTACCTCTGATATCAAGGTGTCATCTACCACATTTGCATTCTTCCAGAAGTCATGTACTTCATTTGGATACACTGGATCTTGAATTTTGAAGAAATTTTCCCGACCAGCTGCTTTGATCTTAGGTTCGATATCCATTCGATCATCCTTTAGAGAAGTGAAATCGACAAGTCTCCCACGAACAAGAGATTTCGATATTCTTCTAATCTGTAATGAAAAAACACTAAACACAAAATTGTATTTTGCTTAAGGAAACAAGGTTAGTATGTAGAAGATATTGAAAGAGAGATATGAAATGAAAGTGAGAAAGATTTAATGAACAGAAGATTGAATCGTCTTTGTTGAGAGAAACCTTGAAGCAAGTCAGTTACTAAGGGAATTCTATAGTGTAGAGTGTTTTAAGTATTAGAGAATTTCTTTTTATAAACACTCTTGAAAAGTTACTATTCGTAACGTCTATGACTGATCTACAGGTAATCATAAGATTGATATTACCAAGTGAAAGTTACCGTTACTATTCATTCTTACGAACTTACGACTTTTCTGCTTCATTAAGGTGTATCGTCTGGGTCATGGAGTTTCAGACAAATGGTTATTTAACATTACCATATTCAGATTTCGTCTATTTGGTGAAGATATCTACCTATTGTTGATTCGTCTCATCCAATTGTAGATTGATGATTTCTCTCTATACATAGTATCTTATAAAATGATGTCTAACCTCAATATGCTTTGCCCTTGAGTGTTGAATTGGATTCTTTGAGAGATTGATAGAACTTGTGTTGTCACGGAAGATTGGAATTTAATCTTCTTGGATAGAATAATCTTCTAACTGATACTTTTTATCCATAGTGTTTGTGAACAACAACTTGTAGCTGACAAGTATTCAGCCTTTGCTATAGAGAGACTAATTGAACTTTGCCTCTTGCTTGCCCATAAAATTAGATTATGACCAAGAAAGTGACAACCTCCACTTGTCCTCTTTCTTTCAATCCTGTCTCCAGCATAATCAACATCACAATAGCCAATTAACCTAAAATCTTTACCTTTTTCATATATTAAGCAAAGATCAGTAGAACCTGCCAATTATCTCAATATTCTTTTAACAACAATATAATGAGATTCTCTAGGATCTGTTTGAAATCTTACACAAAAACAAACACTAAACATGATATCAGGTCTGCTTGCAGTTAGGTAAAGCAAAGAACCAATAATTCCTCTAAAAATAGTTTGATTAATCTTCTTACCAACTTCATCCTTAGATAAGGAGATTAAAGGATGCATAGGAGTTGACATTGGTTTAACATTTTTCATTTTATATTTGACTAATAGTTCTTTGATATACTTTCGTTGATGGCTAAAAATCTTCTCTTCAGTTTGTTTAGTATCTAAACCAAGAAAGAACTTTAATTCACCCGTCATACTCATTTCAAATTCACTTTTCATAAGAAACTCAAAATTTGAACATAACTTTTTAGAAGTTGCACCAAAAATGATATCGTCTACATATATTTACACCATAATAAACTTATTTTTGGTACTTTTCTGAAATAAAGTTTTATCAACTTGACCTCTAATAAAGTCATTTTTAAGCAAAAAAGAACTAAGATGATCATACCGTGCACGAGGTACTTGTTTCAATCCATACAAAGCTTTATGAAGTTTATACACATGATCTAGTTTATCAATGACTTCAAAACCAAGGGCTTGTTTAACATAAACTTCTTCATCTATAAAACCATTCAAAAAAGAACTTTTCACATCCATTTGAAACAGTTTTATATCATGAAAAACAGCATATGCAAGTAAGATCCTAATAGCTTCTAATCTAGCTATAGGAACATATGTTTCATTATAATCTATTCCTTCTTGTTGATTATAGCCTTAAGCTACTAATCTAGCTTTGTTCCGGGATACCTTTCCTAATTCGTCTAGTTTATTCTTAAATACCCATCTAGTTCCTATGATAGATTTAATGAATGGTTTAGGTACTAAGAGTAGACTTTATTCCTAGCAAATTGATTTAACTCCTCTTGCATAGTTAAAATACAAGCTTCATCTTGAAGAGCTTCAATTTTCTTAGGTTCTAATTCAAAAACAAAAGCTACATTGGCCTCTCTCCTAAACATAGATCTAGTTCTCACTCCTATTGATGTTTCTCCTACAATCAGGTTTTCTGGGTGAGAAGATTTATATCTCCAGTCTTTTCTTAAACTAATATTTTCAAAAATATCTACTATTTTATCAGAAGGATCATCTAATGGTGAATCATTTGGGTTACTGTTTAAGGGAGCAAATAAAGTTTCATCATCAAAATCATCTCTCCTATCTAGATGAGAATCATCATCAAATTTTATATTCATAGATTCTTCAACAAATTTAGAAACAAGATTATACACTCTATAAGCTTTAGAACTAATAGAATAACCTAGAAAAACTCCTGAATTGATTATAGAATCAAATTTATCCAAATTTTATTTTGTATTCAAAATAGTGCATTTGTAACCAACGGATGAAAGTGAGAAATATTTGGCTTTCTTCCTTTTCATAACTTATACGGAGTTTTATTTAAAATAGGTCGCAGAAATACACTATTTTGAATATAACAAGCTGTATTTATAGCTTTTGCCCAAAAGTACTTAAGAAGATTCATTTCACATAGCATAGTCCTTGCCATT
The DNA here is from genome assembly GCA_027563595.1 of Erythroxylum suave. Classification (NCBI taxonomy): domain Eukaryota; kingdom Viridiplantae; phylum Streptophyta; class Magnoliopsida; order Malpighiales; family Erythroxylaceae; genus Erythroxylum; species Erythroxylum suave. Next base: position 4,724 of record JAOSBN010020928.1, on the reverse strand, counting down.
TCCTGAATCAGCCTGTTCTCTCTCTCTACAACTCCATTTTTCTTGAGGAGTTCTAGGAGCAGAGAAATTATGGAAAATTCTATTCTCTTCACAAAACATTCTAAATTTTTCATTTTCAAATTCTCCACCATGATCACTTCGAATAACAGCAATAGAAATTCCTTTTTCATCTTATAACTTTTTGGATAAAAATTTAACACATTTAAAAGATTCATCTTTATGAGACAAAAACAATATCTAACAAAATCTAGTAAAGTCATTAACAATTATAAGACCATACTTCTTTCCACTAAGACTTACTATTCTAGTAGGTCGAAACAACTCTATATGTAATGGCTCTAGTGGTCTAGACGAAGTTACAATGTTCTTAGATGAAAAAGATACTTTAACTTGTTTCTAATAGGTCGAAACAACTCTATATGTAATAGCTCTAGTGGTCTAGACGAAGTTACAATGTTCTTAGATGAAAAAGATACTTTAACTTATTTTCCTTTCTGAAAACTCTCACAAAAGAAATCTTTTTTAAAACTTATCTTTGGTAAACCTCTTGACAAATCATGTCTAACTAATTTGGAAATATGTTTAAAGCTAACATGTCCTAGCTTTTTGTGTCAAATTAGTTTTTCTTCATTTTTTGATATAAGATATGAAATATTTTGACTTTTCAAATTGTCTAAGTTAATTTTATAGAAATTGTTTCGTCTCTTGGTAGAAAAAAAAATATGGACCTGTCCTTGTTTTTAACTAAACAAGAATTTTGATTAAAGGATACTTCAAAACCAGAATCACATAACTGACTTATATTGATTAGATTATGCTTTAAACCATCAACTAGTATAACATTATTAATAGATGAAAAAAATCTTTACCAATTTTGCAGATCCCAATAATTTCGCCCTGCTAGTTGTCTCCAAAAGTTACTGATCCTCCATACTTAAGTTGGAGGTCTAGGAACATAGACCTTCTGCCTGTCATGTGTCACGAGTAGCCATTGTCCAAGTACCATTGATGGTGTTTGTTTTTTCCAAGTAAGGAGATCTCCAGTATATACCATATCCTTCTTAGGTACCCATATTTTCTTAGGTCCTTTAGGGTTAGTCTAATAATTATTCTTAGAATAATAATAAAAATGTTGTTTCTTTTTCCCTCTATTAGGAACAAACTTCCTATTGTGAAGAACATTATGATTATGAGTAGTATTTCTTCCAGAAATTCCTAAACCACTGTTATCATCTGGATGTCTATAACTTCCAATAATATTATTCATCCTTTTTGTGCTTTTTGTAAATTTTGAAAAATCTGCTGAAAGACTGTTAATCCTTTTTTTTAACTGATTAATCTCCTAAGATCTATCTATAGTTACTTTCTTTTTTATATCGTCTACTTGTTTCTTAAGGCAGACGTTTTCTTCTTCTAATAGCTTTGTTTTCTTATAATTTTCAACACATTTCTTTTTTAACAATCTATATTGTTTTAAAATAGCATGTGAATCTTCTAATAATTCTAAATAAGCATGCTGAAGTCATTAAAGTCAGAGATTACCTCATCATCGCTTTCGCCTTCAGCTACCAAGCATATATTTGCTTGTTCTGATGAATCTAAATTGGATTCAGATTCAGACTAATCCATATCTTCCCATGTTGCCATCATGCCCTTTTTGATTTCTTGACTCTTCTTTTGTTTTCTTTTAGACAAGGGGCATTCACACTTGTAATGTCCTAGTTTAATACATTCACAGTAGACGATAGAGTTTTATCATTTTTGAATCGTCTTCACTAATCCTTTTGAAAGAGGAGTCTTTATTTCCCTTTTTCTTTTTCCACGTCCTTCTAATTTTTCTTGAAAGGAAGGATAGCTCATCTTCATCTTCACTTGAATCTTGATCAGATTCACTGGCATCATCATTCTTGATTTCTTCAATCTTTAATGCTTTTGAAGACGAACTTCTATTTTTCTGCATCTTCTGATTCTTCTGATGAGCCTTCAATGCAATAGATTTATCTCTTCTAGGTTTATCTTCTGCATCAACCTCTACTTCATGAATTTTCAATGAACTAAGCAATTCATCCAACATTAACTTGTCTAAATCCTTGGCCTCTTGTATTGTTGTTACTTTGGATCTCCATCTTTTTAGAAGACTTCTGAGAATCTTTTTGACATGGTCTTGACTATCGTAGATTCTCCCCAAAGCTTTAAGTCTATTAATAATTGTTTTGAATCATCCAAACATTTGATCAATAGACTCATCATCTTTCATTTTAAACAGGTCATACCAATGAACAAGAATACCAATCTTGGATTCTTTCACCTGGTTTAAGCCTTCATGTGGAATGGCTAATGTGTCCCACATTACTTTGCAGACTCGCATCAATGAACTTTATCATATTCACTTTTGCGTAAAGCGTACAACTTAAAAAGAACTTCACCTTTGAGTTTAATTGAACACGAGCTTTCTGATCGGTTGACCATTGTTCATGAGAGATGCTTTTCCCTTCTTAGTCTGTTGGAACATATGGACCACTTTCAATAATATCCCAAAGATCAATGTGATTGGATTCTATGAAGAGTCGCATCCTATCCTTCCAATAATGATAGTCTTCACCAATGAATGCAGGGGGTCTTGAGACGGAGGCACCTTCAGCTATAAAAACATATGATTCAGCCATGGATCTTTGTCCTCACTTTGTAATAGTGTTTCTTGGAAACTTGTCCTCTGATACCAACTGTAGTAAATTACTTGTTAATATAGAAATCACTTATAATATGTAAAATACAGAAGAAGGGGGTTGAATTGTGTAAAATCATCTAAGATAGTTATCTTTATAAACTTCTTGATTTTCTTGAAAACTCAGACGATTACAAAACAATGCACTTAATTTGTTTGCGTAATGCAACAGCGAAAATAATAACTTTTTCTTCTAACTACAAAAATTAAAGAGACAAGGGATAGAGAATATGACATCGCAATTTATACTGGTTTACCCTTAACTTTTGGCTACATCTGGTCCTCAGAGTTTGTCTAAGATTTCACTATCTCTTCAATTTTACAAGTATTATTTCTTCTCTTTCAGAGCCTCTTCAGGTCTCTTTCACAAAGTATTCTTTATCTGTTATCTTAGCCTCTTCAGGCTCTAGCCTTCCTTTCACTAGAAAAGATATTGTTTTAGCTTTTCTAAACTCACGCTACAGCTGTTCCTAATCTCTATCTTTCTTCTTTTCACTCAGGATATTTTTGTACAGTAAAAGAATAGTAGAAGTTAATTTGTCCACGACATAAGTTAATTTGTCCATGACTACACTGATATTTATAGTCTAATTTGCCAACAGTCTTCTTGAAAAAACCACTTGTAGAATCTTCAGAGATCTGTTATTAGTTGAGTCTTGTAACCACCTCCAACTAACTAACTGTCATTGTAGATTATATCATCTTGATTTGATTTTTATGCTTCGTCTTTTATCTTCGCATTGTCTTATGTCTTCGTATTGTCTTATGTTTGTGCATCTTCTTATGACTTCGTATCGTCTTATGTTTGCGCATTGTCTTATGTCTGTGCATCATCTTATGGCTTGACATCGTCTTATATCTGCGCATCGTCTTATGACTGTGCATCGTCTTTGTTGAGCCCCAAATATATTTTTAATCATTTTAGTAAGCATAAATTGAATGAATTTTGTGTTCTTGATGGGTAAATCATTTTTAATTGGAGTTTAATTATTATGTCAAGATTAGGAAGATTTATTTCATGGATTGATGGAAATTTGAAGTATTAAATGGAGGAATTAAGACTAAGTATAGTATGGTATAAGTTAAATTGAAGAATTAAGAATGCATAAGGGTAATTTGGGTGGATTACTTTAAGTTAGAAGCACTAAGGCATTAAAGGAAGGGTAAGGTGGACTTTCCTCACCCATTAAGTGTAGAATGGGAAGAGGAAAAGGTTATCTTGTAGATAAGAAGACCAAACACGTGGATGAAGGAAAGAAGGAGAGAAAATCAAAAAGGAAGAGAGAGAAAGAAAAAGAAAGGTTTCAGTGAAGTTAAAAAGAATAGAGCTTTGAGCTAGGTCACAATTTTTCTTAGTTTTAAAGAGAGAGTTTGAGGTTACTCAAGCGGGGAAAAAGAAAGAGGAAGGGAAAAGCTTTCTTTAGAGCTAAGAATCTCATTATTTGGTGAAGATTCAAGGTAAGATTAATTTTAAACCTTTTGGAGTTTTGAAGGGTTTTTGGTACATAAAGCTTAAGAAAGGTAGGGATTTAAAAATTCTAGGATCCGTATTAGTGCATATGCATTATGGGTTCTCAAATCTGGAATTTTATTGAATGGGGATTGTTTTCATTGTTAAAGGAAATCAAGAGAGGCAAGATAGGCAAGAGGAAGGACATCTCTAAGCAAGTTATAAGCAAGGATTTCAAGGTGGGTTACAGTTTTATGATTAAGCAATAGGCCATCAATGTGTTCTTTTGCATGATGAAAATAAATGATTTCAACTACTTCATGAACATGCATTATAACTCTTGAAATGCTTTGAAAAAGTGTTCTGTGTTTTGTATGATATTTTTGTGCTGATTGGTTATGACAAGGGCATGGAAATGATTTTGAAAAGAAATTATGTTTGAAAAAGATCAAGTTTCGAAAACTTGCCATTGTGGGCAACAAGTATTCAAGATCATGAAATATATGTTATGTGGGTTTGGTTTGGTCCATTCTGTTGTCAAGTGCACTT
>JAOSBN010020907.1:0-17306 GCA_027563595.1 Erythroxylum suave | reverse complement strand
AGATGAAGATGATGTCATCATAGAAGAAGTATAGACGAAGATGACGTCATCATAGAAGAAGCAAAACATAGAGGATACAAGTCAAACATAGACGATAAAAGTCAAACATAGACGAAGTGAAAAGACAAAAGATACATCTTCCTTTATAAGGACTATAACTTTCAGGTCAGATGTCCAAAAACTTGATGCTATATATTGTTGAAAAGATAAAAGAAAGATCTACAATTTTCTAGAAGGCACATTTGCCTAAATCAACCTAGATTAATTCAGATTTTCCCTCGAATACAAAACATAAATTTTTTTTACATTCATCCCCCAATGTACTGCACCCAGTTCTCAAAGTCATGACAAATTTTGAGATTCTTACAGACAGATTTTAAATTCTATGTCATCATAAGAAATCTAGTCATATGTTTCTAATTTAATCCAAACAAAGAATCGTGTCATTTGGATAAATAGACAAAAAGTTATAGCTAACAGACTGAAGCATACTCAGTGCACATTTTTCCAGATCAACCACCACTTTTGTTTCCAAAACTTTCCATATCACAACTCATACAAAGACCAATCTTTCAACTCCCTCTACTTCTCATTTCCAATAAAAAAAATCACATTTAAAACAATCATATCTGGAAGTTGTCACAATGGATGCATGTACACTTATTTTTGTATGTGCGAAGATTCAAATTCACATGCATGAATGCTGATATGTTGCTGGGCATGAAATGCAAACTTTTCTAACTCTCACATTGCTATCTCTCTCCATTATTGAAATCTGGGTTCGAACCCTTAATACGAGGATAGGATGTTACAATTCTCCCCCTCTTAAAAGAAATTTCGTCATTGAAATTCTTACCTGTTTGGTTGAACAGGTGGGGATATTGCCTCCTCATATGTCCTATGTCTCCCTAAAATTTTTTATATGATATATCAATATGGTAGAGGTATTCCTTCCTCATATGCTTCTCCATTTCTCATATACTTCATCACTCAAATACTCTCTTCCAAATGACCACAGCTGATAACTCAATAGGTCCTCCATTCACTTATCTAGCTATCACACTATCTTGACTATTTCATTGATATATTTTAGATTACTCATCAACTTTTACTTCAAGTGTCGACAATACATCTTTGTCTGATCATTTTAATATTTCTCAACATACTCACATACTAAACATTATGGATCTGAAACATTCCTTTTATTAGTAACACTAACTCATAATAATTTCATACAGACCAATTCATATCAGGCTCAGTTTATCCTTTTTCCTAATCTTAGCACATCTTGTACTTAATGTGAGCACACTTTGACAAGGTGATATTTTTAGAGACAATTCATCTTCCATGTGATATTACACATCTCTTTAGTGTCAATACAATTGACTCTTATATCTCTTTCACTATTTTCCCATACCTTCGGTGTTGATCCACCTAACTCATTCATCATTATCTTGAATCACTTAACTCCTATTACAGATTCATTTCACTCTTCAACAGTATCTCGAACAAATTCAGACCTTTATCCATTTTTAGGCCTTATTCATCACAGTATAAAGGTGGATCACTTTTTCTAACGTATAACGCCTCATACGGTATTCAAATGACGTCACTGTGATAAAGATTGTTATGCTTAAAGCCAAATGATCTACACATTGACCTCATGTTTCTATGAACTCCAGAATATAAGTTCTAAACATATCTTCACCATGTAAAACTGTTGGTAATTCAATCATTTAGTCACTTGATTTTACACTCTTAGCCAGTAAGCGCTTTTTCGACACATTCCTACTAGGATGTATAGCTTAGGTTATTCTTAATGCTTTCTCTAACAATCTCTTTTCTCAGTCATCATGATTGGGTACACACTGTTAAATACTCCTTATCTCAATCATAAGTACCATTTTCCAATTCAAACTCAAAATTCATATTCATTATCAGCTTCTCAATAAGATTCATAGTTCATGATCCTCACTTCAGGCTTTGTCAATGTGAAACAAATCTTTTTTTTTTCCGTGTAGCTAATCATGCTTCATTTTGCCCCAAATTCAACTCCACATTCTATACTCGTTATTGCATTAGGTTTGTTAACCTCCATATCCAAATTTTTGATACACTACTATTGAATTTTCTTCCCAATGAATCGGTTTACAAAACTAGCTTTACTGGGAAATATTCATTTACACAATCATACTCTTTCAAGTAACTCTATACTTTTTCCTAGCCTTAAATTCAGTTCTTTCATACTCCATACTTACCTTAATCTTTAACGATCTACATATTTATATATAGATCCAAAATGTTTCATTCGACATATAATGTCTCCGAACTTTGAAAGAAAAAACTATAACAGTAAGTTCTAAATCATGCATCAATTAAGTAGCTCATAAGACCTTAGTTTTCGTAATGCATTGAAATCACTTTATTTTGTTGCATTAGATCTCATCTTAATCTTTAATTGGAAACTCTATTGTATATACTGCAAAATCTCCAACTCCGAATGGCATAATTAGCAATGGGGTTATAGTTCGTCATAAACCTTTTTATACAATCATGACTCATACGGTTTACATATATTTCTTCCAGTATTCAATATATTCTCTTTACCTTTCGAACACATTCAAAATACCATCTATGATCATAGTCACTAACTGATATAATTTTTCTTGGATAACTTTAACCTCCAATACCTTTAATACTATTGGGGCATTGTTGACTCCAATAGATATAACCCAAAATTCCTTGTGCTTATGTTTAGTTCTCATAATTCTTTAAGAATCTAATTTCCTCAATGAGGTAGTATTATCTCATGCTATTTTCGATTTTCCCAACTGACTTCTTTTCTTAATTAATTTTCTCAACTCATCCGCCTTCCTCTGATTTTCATACGAATTTATTCTAATGCCTACTCATTCGTTCTAGTTTCTCCTCACATTTCATTTTAATTACAAAATTAACTTCCTGTGTTGGTAACACATTCATTATATTTGATTTGTATCTCTTATAAATTAAGAATCCATTTACCTAGTTGGATACTTTACATCAAACAAAATGTGTATACTCTTAGTAGCATATTCTACATCGTATCCTTGAGTCTCCGTTAGGATTAAGACTCAAATATTCAGTTTTGATTCAATACAGATTCAATTTTGATTTGTTCCTTCATTGATCATTCTTAAAAATTAAACTATCTGATCCACTCAACCTAATTCGATGAAATTCTTCTTTGATAAAAGATTTCTTGCTACTATCATCTATGTTATTCATATAACCTTCTTTAATCCATTGTTATCATCCTTGCTAATCAGATATTCTTAATAACCTGAAGGAGATTAGTTTCTATTATAACTCATATGATAAGAATGATAAGGCTTCTAAAAGCATTAGGCAATTGGTTTACTCTTATACCTTTGTATATATCTCATTAAGATCATTTCGTCTTTTCCAGAGATGAAATTTGTAACAATTAATTAATTAACAACTTACATTCAGGATATCGAAATCTCATTTGATTCAGGACAACAATTCTCCTTTTTGTATTTGTCCTCGATTGTGGGGACTGTGCCACGATCATGCCCTTCTTCTTTTTCACAAATTCATCACCCATAGTAACATCATTAATAACCTCAATCTATCCTCTCTTGATCACTATTAGCACTTCCATGTATTGCTCTAATTCATCTTAGACTTTGAACTGTGGGAACTATGACCAGCAATACCCAATAAGTCTTAGATTGCTTCCTATATTATCCCGCACATATAATACATATATGCCCAATATTCTCACTCGTCATAATAATCCCACTATCAAATATGTACTCATGATAACAAACTAAATCAACTTCGGGGACTTTTGCTTACCTTTTCTCATTCTTGGATAACACCCTATCTTATATGCATTTCTAACTTTCTCCTTACTACACAACATTCATTTCTTGTAAAGTCAAATTTGTCTATTTCTTTTCCCATATATGTATCTTCAATTAATTTAGAATTACTGATGCAGAATCATTATGAAATGCTGGTCTCAATTCCCCTAATATCTTCTTATACTGAATTATAACTCTTGTCACGATAAGCACATAACCATTTTAATTCCAAACTCATTCTCTTATGATCATAACAAATTTATGTTTTCATTACATTCTGCCTGTACACTTTAGTCTTTTCATTTCTACTCATTTTCTCATTTTCCTCAAGCAATTCACTACAATATACTTATTCACACCTATATCACCTTTAAGGGTACACACCCCATTGTGGTGAACCTTTATCTATCATACAAAGCCAGATACTATTTCTCTTCTTATTCTGCTTGTATGCTTTAATCACATCATTTATGCTTATCTTGTCTTTTCCTCACACAATCTTGACATTATGTTCACCTCTCTATCACATTCGAAGGTATACCATTACAGTACAATATCGATATCATGTTCCATAATACATATATCACTACAAATACTCTCACATTATGTCAGATCATCACTTTTTATCAATCCTCTTAATAGCACAGACACTTTAGGAATGCTCATGCTTGTGACTCATACTGGGGATCAGTTGCCGTTGTCTGCTATGACACGACAAAAATGCACGTGACTTGACACATATTTCAGAATGCCCATATAAGATTGTACTTCTGGGCTTTGATACCACATAAATGTAACACCCCAGTCCCGCAAGGACCCGAACCCAACATCGATGGTGATATCCGATTTGATACCCCGCGAGGGTGGCATGCTAAAGCACTCAATCAATCAGAAATTGGTATAAATATTTTTCTTTTTGAAACACAAACACAATATGCGAAAATTAAAACCAATTCAGGCCCACTTTCATTCAGAACATTTTCAATCATAAACTCTTTACATTATAACAAAAATCATTTGTACAATAGTTTCATAATATATACTTGTATACAAAATAGAAAAGACACAAATGCAAACGTCAACTGATCGCGACCTCTATCCTTCACTTATGCTGTTGGTATACTCCCGTTGGCCTAACGGGGTATTCTTCTGATCCTAAAAAATAATTGTAAATTTTGGGTGAGTTTTGTGAACTCAGTGAGTGACCATCATGATGGCTCACCCAGTCACATAACACATACAGTTCACATAGTCATATTAATTTGCATTCACTTGAGACTTGTTTCGCATTCAGAAATCAGTCAAATTATTCACATCATTCACATTCAATAAAATTTAATCACTCAATTATGCATATGCAGTGCACATGAGACTCACATTCTTTCTTATTGTTGTAACCGAGTGCCTATCACAGACTTATACAAATATTGGCCCATAGGGCTCAATCAGACAAAATCACGAAGCATAGCTCTATGTGCCAAATTAGAATCAGAAAATCACGAAGCAAAGCTCTACGTGGAAGCGCTTCATAAGGGCAACTCGAGTCACAACGCCTTTATCTGAGCATGCACTTTATGAAATGCGACAGTTTTTGCATACCTCATATACAGTTTTTCTTCTCATTCACATACAAGTAGCACTTCAATATCTAAATCCAATAATTAAGCGAGAATCAACCTCCATGTCTGGAATCAACATTTAACCCACATTCATACAGGCATTTTCAACAGAATTTAAACAACTAGAAATTAAACGAGACCGTCTAGGTTACTCAAAGTACGCTCCAGATTGTCATTTGTTTCCAAATTTTAGGAACGCCTGAATGCGGAAACTTGACCTGCACAGCCCATTTATGCAAGACATCCATTTGACACTCATCAATAGTTGCACACATTTAAGCATTTATTTATACACAATTGTATAGGTGGACTATGTACAATGCATGCTCAATGACAATCTCAGATATATGTTCCAGAACACATATTATACTCATTCCCATTTCATAGTTCAGATGTGTCTAACTTATTCATAAGCTACACCTCAAGAACACTTGGTTACTTTATATCATAACACAATTTCTTGTCATCTCATTTCTAACCTCATATGATCTCATAATATCCAAATTCTCATCCAATAGGAATTCAATTGAAAACCCCATAATGCAAAATCACTAAAATTGATTTTAGAATACTTATACCCAAGCATTTTCTAAACTCCATGAACTAGACTCCTTCCAAAAATCCAAAAGATTCAAAATTATCTTACTTTGATTCTTCACCAAATAAAGAGTTCTTTAGCTCAAATGGAAGCTCTTTTCTTTCTCTTCCTTTTTCTCTTCTTGGATAGCTTCAAAGTCTTTCTTGAAGACTAAAAAAAATTAAACCCTAACTCACTCTCTTCTTTTCTCTCAAACCATCAAGCTCCCTTTCTCTTTCTCTCTCATTTTCGTTATTCTCTATAAATTATCCTCCCATTCACGTTTTTCTTCTTCATTTATAAGGAAGATAACACTTCTTCTTCCAATTATGCCCTTAATGATTGAGAATTGTTCCATTTGCCCTTCCCTTTAAGCCTTATGTCTTTTATACTTAAGTGTCTTACAAAAAGCACCCTCGAACATTTTAACATAACACTTTATTCTATAAAAATCTTCTCCATTGTCTTACTAGTCCAATGGTTCAAGAATCAAGTCATTTGAGTGTGTAGAGAAGATGTTATGGCCAAAAGAATCAGACATGTTTTTGTCCTCAATCATACTAAACCTATTTCAGATAAATAGTCATAACTTTCTCTAGAAATATTTGATTGAGGTGTTCTTTAAATGGTTCAAAAGAGGACTTCAAGATCTAAAACTTTGATGAAGACCTCAAAGACAGATTTTGTCATCCTAAGGGTCGAAAATGGGACAAACTATAAAAGTCAAATATAGACGATAAAAGTCAAACATAGAAGTAGACGAAAATTGGTAAAAGACAGATGCATTGGGAAAATTACTATAACTTTCCCTAAAAAAATCTGATTCAGGTTTTCTTTATATGGTTTGAAAGAGGACTGCAAGATCTACAATTTTGATGAAGATATTAAAGACAGATTTTATTGTCTTAAGGGTGGGACAGATGATAGAAGTCAAACATAGACGATAAAAGTCAAACATAGACGAAGATGACGTCATCATAGAAGAAGCAAAACATAGATGATAGAAGTCAAACATAGATAATAAAAGTCAAACATAGACGAAGATGGCGTCATCACAGAGGAAGTGTAGACGAAGATGACGTCATCATAGAAGAAGCAAAACATAGACGGTAGAAGTCAAACATAGACGATAATAGTCAAACATAGATGAAGATGATGTCATCATAGAAGAAGTATAGACGAAGATGACATCATCATAGAAGACGCAAAACATAGACGATAGAAGTCAAACATAGACGATAAAAGTCAAACATAGGCGAAATGAAAAGACAAAAGATACATCTTCCTTTATAAGGACCATAACTTTCAGCACAGACGTCCAAAAATTTGATGCTATATATCGTTGAAAAGCTAAATGAAAGATATACAATTTTCTAGAAGGCACATTTGCCTAAATCAGCTTAGATTAATTCAGATTTTCCCTCGAATACAGAATATAAATTTTTTTATGTTCATCCCCCAATGTACTGCACCCAGTTCTCAACTTCATGAAAAATTTTGAGATTCTTATGGATACAATTTAAATTCTATGTCTTCATAAGAAATGTAGCCATATGTTTCTAATTTAATCCAAACAATTAATCGTGTTATTTGGATAAATAGAGAAAAAGTTATAGCTAACAGACTGAAGCACACTCAGTGCACATTTTTCCAGATCAACCACCACTTTTGTTTCCAAAACTTTCCATATCACAACTCATACCAAGATCGCTCTTTCAACTCCCTCTACTTCTCATTTCCAATAACAAAATCACATTTAAAACAATCATATCTAGATGTTATCAATGAATGCATGTACACTTATTTTTGTATGTGCGAAGATTCAAATTCACATGTATGTATGCTGACATGTTGCTAGGCATGAAATGCAAACTTTTCTAACTCTCACATTGCTATCTCTCTCCATTATTGAAATCTGGGTTTTAACCCTTAATATGGGGATGAGATGTTATAGGTGAGGTATATTAGTTTTCCGACAAGCTTTCTGTTGGTTGTTGGATCATCCAAGAAATCCTTTCCCATTTGTCTCAATCTATGACTTGGTTCAATAGGTATTGAACTTGGTTTTGCTCCTAACATTCCAAATTATTCCACAAGATCTAAGGTATATTTCCTTTGACACAAAACTATCCCTTATCTTGCTATTTCAACTCTAAGGAAGAACTTAGGTTGTCCTAAGTTTTTGAATTTGAACTTTATACTTATGGAATTGAGTACTCTATTAATTCCTTCTTGCATTTTGCATCCAATTACAATATCATCTACATAAAGTAACAGTGATACCAAACCATTGGATAAAGACATTTTAGTGAATAGGGAGTAATATGATCTGGATTGAGAGGAATAAGGAGTAATCCGACCTGGATTGAGAGAAACCAAACTCAAGGAGAGCTTCAGTGAATTTATAGTTCCATTATTTTGGTGCTTGCTTGAGTCTGTAAAGTGATTTTTTTAAGTTTGCATACCATATGATCAATTGCTTCCTGTTTCTCCCCTTTCACTTCATAGCCCGAGGTAATTCCATATACACATCTTCAAGCAATTCATCATTTACGAATGCATTGTTGATGTCAAATTACTATAACTTCCAACCATGTTTTGCAGCTAGAGTGAAGAATAGTCATACGGTAGTTTGATTAATAACTAGACTTAAAGGTTTTGTTGTAGTCAAAACCAACCTTTAGATTAAAACCTTTTACTATAAGTCTTGCTTGGAGTCATTGAATTTTTCCATCTGAGTTTAACTTCATCTTACACACCCATTTGCAGCCAATGATGTTCTATCTAGATGGAAGACATACTACATCCCAAGTATCATTTTCTTTTAAAGCATGTAGGTCTTCATCCATTGCTCTTCTCTAATGCTCCACATACACAAACTCGTGATAGTGGGTGGGTTCCTATAAGATTATGGTTCTTTGAAAGGTTAGAGGTTATGAGAAAATTGGAGATTTGTTGTTGAGTGGTTGATGAGGAATTCATCTTAAGATTATGCTAATATATGTCAAGATATTTGAGAATTTTGGGTTGCCTTGTTAAATGTCTAATAGGTTGTGGAGAGTTGGTGGGTTGATTGAGTGGTTGAAGATCAAGTGATTGAATAGATGAAGAAGATATTTCTTGTGAGGGTGATGCGGGGCATAAAGTGATGGGATCACAAATAGATCTTGATGCATTTGCAGGTTCATTATTGTAATTGCCATGTAAATGTGAAGTGTTTGATGAAAAGTCATACAAACTAGTATTAGAAAAAAGATGAGAATGATCATTGAGTTTGATGTCTGATGAATAATTTTGATCAAAAGGAAAAACATGGTAGTGAAAAACAACATCTCTTAAGACAATATTTGATGATTATCGAGATCATAACCTTTTTATCCTTTAATGCCAACGGGGTATCTAATAAAAACTCATTTCCTTACTCTATATTCAAATTTTTGTTTGTGATTGTGAAGTGTGGAAGCAAAACGAAGTGATCCAAAGACTTTCATGTGTGAGTAGTGAGGTGTTTTTCCAAGAAGCTTTTCATAAGGTGTTAGATTTTGCAAGACTCTTGTAAGAATTCTATTGATTATATAACAGGATGTGAGAATTGCTTCTCCCTAAAATTTCTTTGGAAATTTGGACTAAAACATGAGAGCTCTAGTAATGTTAAGCAGGTGTTGATGTTTTCTTTCGACAATGGCATTTTGTTGAGGAGTTTCAACGTAAGATAGATAATCCAATTCCTTTTTTAGCAAAGAATAACTTCATGTCGAGTCCCTTTTCATTATCTGATCTAATTCTTTCAAAGGTTTTATTAAATTGTGTTTAAATCAGTTTGTAAAAAAGTAGGTAGAATGACTTACACATCTGACTTGTGTCTCATGAGATATACCCAAGTAACCTTAGTGAAATCATTAAGTATTATAACGAAATAATGAAAACCACTAATTGTGGAGTGAGAATACGATTCCTAAATGCTAATATGTAATAAATCAAATCATTTTTCATTATTGTTAATATGTGAGGGAAAAGGGAGTCTCTTTTGTTTGGCTAATGGGTCGATCTCATAGTTATTGTTGGGATGAGACATTATATTAAAGAAGGATTAATCATGAGCAATATGTCCAAGTCTATAATGCCAAATATCAAAAACTGAGGGTCTTGAGTTAGTGTTTACATTGGAAACAAAAATGAGCTAAGCTTATTACTGACTCCAAAAACCTTTTCAGAGGAATTTGAAACTTATTGAAGTATAGACCCATAAATTCTTTAGCATGACTAATCATCATTTGGGGATACAGGCCCTAGATTTGACAGTGTTTAGGAGAAAACACTAAGGAACATTTGTGATTTTTTGCAAATTTTCTAACAAATTGGAGATTGGCCTTAAATGAGGGAATGCAAATAGAATTGTGTATGTTTAGAGAAGGGAAAAGTGATATAGAAGCTAGGTGAGTAACTTGAACTTTTTGACCATTTGGCATCTAAATATACATGTCTTTAATGGGTCTGACATTATATAAAAGTGAAGCATTGCTGCAAATGTGATTACAAACACCTGCATCTAACCCCCATTTATCATGCAATGATGTTATGGATTACTAAAATGCATCAAATATGCTTATGTTGAATGAAAAAAGAGCGGTAAAAGATGTATATACGAAGTTGGGATAATGTGTATTACCCTGATCATTCAGTTGTGTATTGTGAATACCCGAGTTAGAGCTTGATGACTGAGCTGTTTCCTATCCATTTTGAAGGTTCGGTAATTTTTACATCTTATTCTTCATTAGTGTCATTAGAACAGTTTGTTGAACGTTAGCAGAGTCACTCTTTTTGTTGTTTGCAACATCGTTTCCATCTAAACTAACCATATTGACCAATGTTTTCCTTTGACATTTTGGTTTGGTGAATTTAAAATCAGAAGGAAAACTAATTATTTCGTGACATTTCTCCTTTATATGTCCTTTCTGTTAGAGTAGTGCTCCAAAGGCGATCACCTTTAGTACTTTTGTGCAAACTTTATTTTGATTAATAAAGTGAAAGGCATTTTCATTAATTTGATATTCTTCTTTTATGTTAATAGATGTTGATCTTAAATCGAATTAATGAAGTCTATGATACAAAACATAGCATGAAGGAAATCATGATGAGATCATGATAATAAGATTCCTACCATCTGTAATTATGATAGTATCTAAATAATCCCTAGTCATAGGATTAATAAGACAGGACATTATTAATCCAGATAGACTAGCACATGTTATACTTCTTGATTTGATCAAGCAGTGGATCTCATAAACTGTAAATATGAGATGTTTAGATTTAACATATGGATCCTTACTAAGGGTAGTAAGTACATTAGATGACCCGTTATGAGATTATCATATAGATGATCTATCGAATGTCAATGATTAATCTCATCATAGCAATAGGTGCAAATATCCTTAGACTTGAGGTACTCAAGGATATTTTGGATACTAATACTATACTTTGACATCATTCCTTATTTCCTCAAGATGAGGTCGCTCTTACGGTGGTGCTTGGGTATAGCTATTGGTATTTAAAGGTAATTGGGTAGCTGATATAGGATTCACCACTCCTGATAGAAGGAGATAATACCCACAGCCTCTTATTAGGTTCATTACTCGGGGGTCTCTGACCACAGCAGTTATGTGTCATAAAGAGAGTCTTCAATGACACATTAGAGTAATGAGATCCCTGGACAAGAACTAACATCACTTGAATTAGATGTGACGCAGTCAGTCTAGTGGGAGTTGACACATAGCCTATACTCCAACCAAGTGGGGTGTAGTATGGTAAAAGGACGAATTGCACGGTAATTGTCTATGAAAGGGTTTATAAGTTGGATAATTAACTGTTGAAGAGTTCATTTGTTAATCCACTTACATTCCGGTAAAATGGCATCATGAAATCGTTCATGATTTGATTGAATTAAGAGTTAATTTAAGCAAGCCACGGTCGTGCCTTATAGGGCCACGATTGTAGCCAAAGGCGAGCCCAATTTTAAAAGTGCCATTGGCTACGATCGTGAAAGAGGGCACGAAATGGTATATAAGTGAGTTCTTCACTTATGCACATAAGCTTCCTTGACTTCTTACGCACTGAAGTGATAAAGAAATCTAAAAGAGTTCTATGAGAGTGAGGTGTCTTAAGTTTTGTTGTTGCAATTCATACAATTGTTGCATGAATCAAAGTGCATGCAACAAGATTCTTGACCTATCTTCCATCATCTTAAGCATCTACTAGAACTCATCTAGTTTAGTACTCAAATAACCCTTAAACATTGTTTCTTCTTTCATCTTTGCGTGTTCTTGGAGATCAAGGAAGGGTTTGGTATTTGCAAAAACCCAAACAAGGAGAAGAAACAAGAAAGGAGGAGATACACAAAGTAAAAAGTTTATATTTCATGTTCTCTTATACATATCTATGCAAGCATGTTATGATCTTGTGGTTTTTGGGGTTGTAATGGTGTCAGAATCTTGATTCCGACACTTCAGCTACATTTGGATGCATGATGCATGCAACCATGGCTAATCCAACACTTTCTTTCCACAATGACTACACATAACTTTTGTCTTCTTGTTTTTAAACTGATCGCAAAAAGATAATAACATAGATGGTTTAATTAGAGGCTATGATAGACCTTGTATTACCCTTCTATATTCATCCCTCATTACCATATTATATGATTCTTCCAAGGTGGGAAATGGTTTCAACAGTAAAACTTGTGAAGATGATGAGAGTAGCTCTCATTTAATCCATTCAAAAATTTAATGACAACATCCTTCATTTGCTGATCCACATAATGTTGAAAGTGATGAGGATTGCAATTTTTACATAAATTATGAGGATAAGGTCTATAGTACCTTAACTTTTGAAGAATTATGGTAAATTTTGTATAATAAGCATCAATAGATTTGTTTCCTTGGTTCAACATAAATGGATTCAATTATCATCAGGCTGACTAAACTGTTTTTTCAATAATTCCCATATTTTTGCAGTTGAGTCTATATAGAAGACTGTCGAAGCTAATAACTGGCTTATAGATTTTAAAAGCCAAGAGATGATGAGATTATTGTAGCGATTCCATGTATTGTAATGTTGGACCCCCGCCCCTGAGAGACACGTGTTTGATGTCCTGAGTGACATCTGGACTCGCGTCCCACAAGGGCGGAGTGCCCTCACAAAGACAATCCTTAAACTTGAAAATTCATCTTGACCTTATCAAACATTTTGTCCCTTGTTTGCTTCTTGATCCTTGATAATCACTTATTGATCCTTGGTTAGTGAATTCTATGTTTATGACTGTTCGAACATACTGGTTTAACTTCTTCTTTGTATCGTCTATGGTTGGCCCATAGTATGTGTTTGCTTATGGTCTGTTTTCTATCATCTGTAGTTGACTTTGTATATCTGGGTTGACCACTTATCGTCTGTCTGTTATTTGCGTCTATCTTAGTTTGCATCTGTGTTCCTTGCATCTGTCTTTCATTTACGTCTATCTTTGTTTGTGTTTATGTATGACGTCATCACAGACGATACTCTTCCTCTATATTTTTCCCTTGTGTCTGTGTGTGACGTCATCACAGACGATAAACTTCGTCTGTGTTCTCCTTTGCATCTATACGCTGACGTCATCACAGACGATCCCCCTCATCTGTGTTTCTCCTTAAGGCCGTGCTTCCTTCTTTCCGTCTATGTTACTTAATGCAGACTTAAATACTTTCAACCCCCTTCATTTAATTCCAAAACACTATACACCATAACATAAACATCAACTACCTCCCTACGCATCAACTCATTTATTCATCACATGCAACGTGAAAACTTAACAGAGATCATAACCATGAACAAAACATACATATATCTCATTCATCTCCAAAATAAATAATTATTTTTACAATGCTTTAGTGGGCATTTCAAGTCCCCTTACATTATAATTTGAATTACAAAGTTCCCAAAGACTAAGATTGCTCAAATGCATCTAAAGCATTGTTTTACAAAAACTAACTTCAAAATCCAAACAAAATACCTAGACTGCAGTGATTTGGCTTGACTCTTAACTTACTCACTCCCTTGCTCATCACCTAAATGAGACAGAATTTGGGAGGGGTGAGCTTAAAGCTCGTAGGTGACAATTTTATAAATGAGAAACAAGCAAAACCATTTTCAGAATCTCTCTGTCGTTTTTCACTTGAAAACTGAAATGCTTTATCATAGAAAACACAAATACTTAATTAAACAGTTCATGATTACTTATAAATCATGCATGCATCAAACTTGTCACAATCATAAACACATAAACACAACAGAAATGGTTCGGGTAAGTCCAATTCTTGACGCACTACACATTTCTATCTAATGGTCCTGTGTAGTCGTAAACTTGAGGGAGTCCTTGGAGGAGCTCCATGCCACCAGTGGGCAGGCGGGAGAAGTCTATTTCTTGGGTCAACATGCATGTGACGATTCTTGAGGGACTATCACAAACCCACATAACATATCATTTATGAACTTAAAATAGATTGCCTTAAATGGCCTTTGATTTGGAAACTTATTTTTCATGCATATGAGATGTTTTAGAGAAACATTCTTGAAAATTTGATTTTGAAATCTTGCATCTTTTTTTTTCAAAAAGAGATATTTTCATAAATCGTACAAATAATTCATATAGCAAATAAATGTAGCATTCATAATGCAATTTAAAACCATTCATCTTTCTTGATTTTAAAGAAAACAATGAGTGGCTTATTTACTCTATTATAAAACCGTACCCACCTTGAAATCCTTACTTGTTTTGGTATTGGATTCAAAGATGTCTTCCCTCTTGCTCTTCTTGCCCCTCTTGATTTCCTTTAACAATGAGAACAATCCTCATTCAGTGAAATTTTATATTTGTGAACCCATAAAGCACATGCACTAATTTAGATCCTAGAACCTTTAAACCCATACATTTCTTAAGCTCTTTGAACCAAAAACTCCTTCAAAACTTCAAAAGGTTAAAAAAATCTTACTTTGAATCTTCACCAAATAATGAGATTCTTCTTCTAAAGAGAGCTCTTCCTTTCCTCTTTCTTTTTCCCTTCTTGAGTGACCTTAAACTCTCTCTTTAAGACTAGGAAAAATTGTAACCTAGTTCAAAGCTCTATTCCTTTTTAACGTCACTGAAATCTCTTCTTCTTTTTCTCTCTTCCTTGTTTGATTTCCTCTCCTTCTTTCCTTTATCCACGTGTTTGGCCTTTTTATCTACAAAACAACCTTTTCCTCTTCCCATTCTACCCTCAATGGGTGAGGAAAGTTGACCTTACCCTTCCTTTAATGCCTTAGAACTCCTAACCTTAAGTGATCTACCCAAAATACCCTTATACATTCTTAATTCTTCAATGTCACCTACACCATGCTATACTCTAACTTACTCTCAATTCTTCCATTTAATACTCCAAAATTTCCATCAATCTGTGAAATAAATCCTCCTAAACTTGACATAATAAGTAAACTCCAATAATAAATAAAAAAATAATTTATCCTATAAGATTATAAAATTCATTCAATTCATGCTTACTAACATAATGAAAAGAATTCAGGGTCCAACATGTAAAGTGGATTGTTAATATCTGGTTAGAAATCATACCATCAATAAAGCCATTTTTGTTTTTGATTAAGAGCACAAGAATGAATGACTTGCTACACGTAGCATAGTTGAGTGCTGTGAGTTCCAGAGATGTGATTAGTGTATTATGATTATTTGATGTATGAATAAAGTACGAAGAATTTAGATCTTCGACTGGTGAGGAATTGTGAAATGAAGCTGAACTCTGATTTGCCATAAGAATAATGAACAACTTTTGGTGTGGAATAAGCTATTTTTGATGTTAGGACAAATGAGCTTAATACCATGTTAAAAAAGACAAATAGAGGATGAATGTGAACAATATTTTTCCAAAAAAACATGAAGAATAGAGCATGGATGTGAATCGTAAATTTCCAGAATTGACAGAGTGATAATAGACATAAAGAATACTCTGTTATTTTATTCTTTATGACAAACGAGTATATGTATACAAAAGTTTGTTGTATCTTAAAACAAAACTTGTTAAAAGGACAAAAACTGATTATGGTTTGTTATTTGACAGTTCACGTAATTTACTTCTCCTTCCTTCTTACTTCAGACGTACATTTCTTAATTAGTTTCTCCCGAATTTCAAAAATTATGAAAACTATAAAAAATGATTTTTGTTTTTTGTTTCTATTTTTATAATGTGATTTATTATCAATTAAATATGTGTTATTTAATTATTTAATATATTAATTTATAATAAAATTAGGAATAATTTAATTTAATTTAATATTAGATTTAATTAATTATTAATAAAATTATGAATAATTTAATTTTCCTTAACAATTTTATTTAATTGTTGTAAATAAACTAAAATAAATAATTATTAATAAATATTATGAAATTTAAAATATCTCCAAAATATCTAAATTTCAAATAAGATTTTATTTAATTATTAAAATATTTTACAATAAATATTAATTTATAAATAAAAGGTTAATTTTAGATTATTTATTTTAATATAATAAGATAATTTTATTAATAAATATTAAGAGATTAAAATAAATTTATTTAGTTAAAAATAATTTATCTTTAAGTTTTATCTAATATGTAATTATTATAAGCGATAAAAATATATAATCACCGATGGGAAGGGTAGAATAGTAATTTTGAGTGGTCCATGGGCATTTAGAAATGCCTTTACATTTTCATGCATAATCTATCATCCGCACACATGTGAATAGTAAATTTTGCACATGAAACATGACTGTACATGCATTCATGACATTTCCCGGTATAAGTGTTAAGAAATGTGATTGTGAATAAATGTGATTTGTGTATATGAAAAATTGAGTTGGAGAGAGGCATAGTGGTTTTCGAATTTTTGAAATTATTTTTCTGAAATTTCGGGGTAATTTTTGGACTAGAAAAATGCCAAGTGGCAGAATAATTATTTTATCGGTAGTAGAAATTACTGTTCAATGGCACTAGAAATTAAGATAAATGAGTTAGGGAATTATTAATTTGAGCCATTGGAAATTTGGGGAGAAATTGGAATTGTATTGGAAAGAAACTAAGTAAGGACATGTGGCAAGTGACAAGATATGCCACCATGTTTGCATAGGTTTAATAAAAATCATCCTTGCTTTTGGCCATTCTCGATGCTTCTTCTTTAAAAG